>OX940800.1:10180697-10428604 GCA_954870605.1 Acer campestre
GTAATTACCCCGGTGGCCATCGACTTTTGCCACTACTATCAAAATGGCCACCGGATGAGAAATTGGTTTAGAACTAGCCATTTTTGGCCAACAATGTTACACTAATGGCCATTCCGTTATAACACCGTTAACTTTGTCTAAGAATGTTACACTAATGACCATCAATTTGTTCACTTGGTATCAAAATGACCATTATAATCATTTTTCTCCAAAATTACTCTAGTGACCATCCATTTGGTCAATTGGTATCAAAATGACCATTATAATTGTCCAACTTTTTTTTGACCATCCATTTGGTTAATTGGTATCAAAGCAATCATTATATGTACAACTATATTCTGTTAGAAAAATAGAGTAAGCAATAATTAAAAAAAAAAAAAATCATTCAATAGAGAAAATGAAGAATTCATTTGATTTTATATAATTTAAGTCTCATACACATCAAATACTACTTGTCAAACTGCACAAGTATACCAAAATCCCCTACACAAGTATACCAACTTGTTCCTTTTAATCTTCAGCTTAAAAAGAAAAAAAAAAACAAGAAAAAAAAAAAAACAATAATGTCTTTTGTTAAGGTTGGTAGTTATTTTAGATACCATGAAAATTGGTTGTCAAACTTTTATGTGGTTTTGAATATGGTGCAATCAGGTATGGTTTTTAAATAGTTTTCATATTAAAAGGAACAAGTTGGTATACTTGTGTAGAGGATTTTGGTATACTTGTACAGTTTGACAAGTAGTATTTGATGTGTATGAGACTTAAATTATATTAAATCAAATGAATTCTTCATTTTCTCTATTGAATGATTTTTTTTTTTTTAATTATTGCTTACTCTATTTTTCTAACAGAATATAGTTGTACATATAATGATTGCTTTGATACCAATTAACCAAATGGATAGTCAAAAAAAGTTGGACAATTATAATGGCCATTTTGATACCAATTGACCAAATGGATGACCACTAGAGTAATTTTTGAGAAAAATGATTATAATAGCCATTTTGATACCAAGTGAACAAATTGATGGCCATTAGTGTAACATTCTTAGACAAAGTTAACGGTGTTATAACGGAATGGTCATTAGTGTAACATTGTTTGCCAAAAATGACCATTTCTAAACCAACTTCCCATCCGATGGCCATTTTGATAGTGGTGGCAAAAGTCGATGGCCACCGGGGTAATTATCCCTATAAAAAAAAAGGTTTTATTAGTTTCTTTTAGTTAATTAATTAATATAATATATTGTTAATGTTAATGTACTAAACAAAACAATTTCATATATACCGTATATACACACACTTTTGGAAGTAAAATAGATTATTTATAATTTTTAATGAATTTGTTGTTTAATTTTCAATTGAAAAAAATAAAAATCAGATAGTGTTGTTAGACCCAACAAGCCAGACAAAGTTTTGTATAAATTTAATTTGATAGAAGTCATATCATTGCATCAATAAACATACTCAAAATAATCGACATTTACTAGCGTAAAAGTTAAAACTATAATTTTACTTGAGGAAGATAAATCCAGATTTAATTTTGTGATAATTGATAATTTTATTACACAACTTTCTTTCCCCAACCAACCATAAAGTTGCCAGCATGATTGATCAAATTCAGCAATAAACAATGCAATTTTTGGTTTACACCATCCGGTTTCCGGGTGGGGCGGATCCACCATACGGTGCAATCAGCCCAGACCACACCCTGACTAATCCGGACTCGCACCGGGTCGGCCCACTAAGGGGTAAAGTGCTCCCAATATGTGTAGCTCCGTTCATAAGGAGGGTTGAACCCACGACCTTGCTTAAGGGATGAGAGCGCCGAACCACTCACACCAACACATGAAACGATGCAATTTCAGTGCTCACATTAATAATTTTTTTTTTGAATAAATAAATAAATATTTTTATTTAAGGGCTAATTGCACAAGAACCCCTACAATTAGACTTAATTGCATGCAGATTTAAGTTTCCTAACTATCAGACGTTAGATCTAACTACTTTAACTTGGTCAATATTCACTTATGATTAATCAATGATTCACAAGCGTTGCACTAACATTAATATAAAAAGTCTTATGTTATATTTCAAATTATATTATTTTGAATTTAGTACGTACTACCATATGTTTCATTAAATATCTAAATATCATATGAAGATGTCGATTTTTTTTAAGAAAATATAAAATAAAAAAGTAAATTATAACATTATATTTTAAAGGTCTGGGAGAGAGGGATAGATATGACCCGAACCCAAAACCTAATGGTACAGGTGTAAGAGTCATATTATTGAATCAATCTCATCTTATCAACGTTTCGGTTATTATTTTGGTTTTGTAGTATTACTTTCCCACTACCTCATTTAAAGATGTTTTGTTCTATTTAAATTTAGAAAAGTTATAATATTCTAACCACTCGTAGATAGCAAACTTCACGTGAAGATGTTTTGTTTAATTTAAATTTTAGAATGTTACAATTTAACCACTAACCACTCAATTAAACTAGTTTTGTCCGGTTGTAATCATATTAATGTGAATATGCTTTATTTGGGGTTGCAAATCAGGTCAGATATGATTGTGGATTTTAAAATAATTTAATTTTTGTTTTTTCCTTGATAATATCTTTGGAACTCTCTTATAAATTTAACTATGACTTACTCTTAGACAACATAAAAGAAAAAACCTTATTTCTTATTACAATTCTTTCATTCTTTATGCAAGTCGATTCAGGATTCGATATAGGATCGGAGTTTTAAGATATCTTAAAAATGGGTGGCATGGGAAAAAAAAGCATCATATCATATACATTACAGGTGATATTTCTTTGTTTTATCAAGATATATGGTGATTAAAATGCATACCATGTCCATCAATGTTTGAGAAAATGATTCTTTAAAATTTCATATATTTTTTTGAAATCTTACAATTTCACATTTATTGTTGTTTGATTATAACTGTGCACTTGTTTAAATTAATGTAAATAAATTAACCACTTTAGTTGGAATAATATTATAGGGAATCCGAAATGAAATCAGTTTGTTGAATGTTGACTTTGAAGATGAGGAGAAACAACTTGAGTAAGTTTCTCTTTTACTTAATATGACCTAGTTTAATGTACTTTAATTGTAACTTTGTGAAAATATATACATGAATTCCACTTTCATAGGTATTTTGTGAAAATTCAAGTGGCATCAAGTCAACGAGTGAGGCTGACTACTACGAAAAGGTCTTGGAAGAGACCTTGAAACATGTCTCTCTTCAAGGGGTAAGTTCTACATACATTTTGTTTGCGTTCTTTTCTGAATAGTGAAATTTATAAAATGTCTTTTATTTGAGATGTGTAAATAATTTTAATGTAAAATTTTATATGCAGCAAGTGCTTGACGATCAAACATAAAACCAACTGAATTGAATTGAATATACAACAAAATCAAGAAGAAGAGGATTGAAACAGAACTTGAATAGAGAGATATCATATCACCAAACTAAATTGGCTAGTTGTTTAATTATTTCTAATTTTCATTGTACATATTATGTAGTAGATGATTATTGGACACTTGTTCATCATCCAACTTTATGATACTTAAATCTTTTAATTAAATTTGTAATAAATTTTATTCCACTATTCAATCTTACATTTTAGTTTACCATTCTACTTATTACTTTTAATTAATAAATGTGATAATTCGTGAAAACAATTTGGTCATGACTAGTCAACCTCACCATCGTTAACCAAACAAAAAAATATGGAAGTGAAATAATTTATTTAGAATTTTGAATTAAATGGATGTTTATTTTTTAAATTTAAAAAACGTTAAATTTAGAAGGATAAGACAAAGTTTGAATTGATAACCTATTAACTGAGCTGTTAAAGCCTGCTTGGAGTGTCTTAACAATGGGGCGTCAATGGGTAGTTTAAATGAGATTGTTATTGCGCTTATTCCTAAACAGAAATCGTCGGCTAGGATGTCTGATTTTAGGCCTATTAGTTTGTGTAACGTCTTGTACAAAATTATAGCTAAGGCGATAGCTAATAGGTTTCGTTTAGTTTTGGATGAGGTAGTTTCTGAGCAGCAAAGTGCCTTTATTCCTAGACGTATTATTTCTGATAATATTTTGATTAGTTTTGAATGCTTGCATCGTATAAAACGTAGGAAGAGGAAGTATGAGTCAATGGCGGTCAAGCTTGATATGTCGAAAGCTTTCGACCGTGTGGAGTGGGTGTTTATTGAGAATATGATGAGGAGGCTAGGTTTTTCTAAAAAATGGATTAATCTTATTCTTAGGTGTATCACTTCGGTGTCGTATTCTTTTGTGCTCAATGGGGAAATTTCTGGTCATATTCAGCCTTCTCGGGGTCTTCGGCAAGGTGACCCGATTTCTCCTTATTTGTTTCTTTTATGTGGAGAGGGTTTCTCCTGCATGTTAAATCGGGCAGTAGAGACTGGGGATTTTCTGGGATTTATGTGCAGCCGTGGTGGTCCTATTATTTCACACCTTTTGTTTGCTGATGACTGTATGATTTTTGGCAGAGCTTCGGTTACCAATTGCCTTTGTTTAAAGTCAATTCTGGACAACTATGCAAGGGCATCTGGTCAGACTATTAATTGTGGTAAGTCTTCTCTTTGTGTGAGCCCTTCTGTTGATTCTCAGGATAGTAATCAGTTGGCTTCTATTTTGGGTATTCAAGTAGTTGAGTGCCATGAACGTTATTTAGGTTTGCCTTGTTTTTCTGGTAGACGGAAGAAGGAGATTTTTGCTAGTATTATTTCCAGAATTTGGGACAAATTAAAGGGATGGCGTGACAAATTTTTGTCTACAGGTGGTAAAGATATTTTAATAAAAATAGTTATACAAGCTATTCCTAGTTATTCCATGAATCTTTTTCAGCTTCCTAAATGTATTATTAAGGAAGTTTATCGGCTTTGTGCTCGTTTTTGGTGGGGAAGTTCAGGGAGTGGTAGGAAAATTCATTGGTGTTCTTGGTCAAAGTTGTGTGAGTCCAAAGATAGAGGAGGTTTGGGTTTTAGGAATTTAGAGGTTTTTAATCAATCTCTACTTGCTTCTCAATGTTGGAGGCTTATGATTAATAAAAGTTCTTTGGCTGCTAGAGTTCTTAAGTCCTGTTATTTTCCTGACAGTGATATTTTGGAGGCTACAGCGATGTCTTCGTCTTCCTTTATTTGGAAGAGTTTGTTGTGGGGAAAGGAGATTATTACTGCTGGTTCTAGGTGGAAAGTTGGTGACGGCAAGAGTATTCGAATTTACAAGGATCGTTGGATCCCGAGGCCATCTACCTTTAGGCCTATGTCTTGCTCTATAATGGGTGAAAATGCTACTGTCAACCAGCTTTTTTCTCCTTCAGGTCAGTGGAATGTGGAACTTTTAACCTCCATATTTTGTGAAGATGATAGCTCTGCTATTTTGAGTATTCCATTAGGCAATATTCAGTCAAAAGATTTGTTGCAATGACATTATAATCCAAAGGGTTTTTATACAGTGAAGAGTGGATATCGGCTAGGATGTGCTATCACTTCTGAGGTTGGTTCTTCTAACACCAGTTCTTTTTCTCTGTCTTCTTTTTCTTGGTGGAAAGCTTTGTGGAAATTGAATTTACCAGCTAAAATTAAGTTTTTTGTTTGGAAGGCTTGTAATGCTATGCTTCCTACTTATGATACGTTGGCTCGTCGTAAAATCCTAGTGAATAATATGTGTCCTATTTGTTTGTGTGGTGCTGAAACTATACTTCATAGTCTTTGGAGCTGTCAAAATTTAAAATTGTTGCGTGTGGAGTGGTTCTCTAAGCTGCAGAATAATCATAAGAATGTTGTCCACTTCTTTGAATTTATTTTGGATTGCTTCTCTCGCCTGACTGTGGCTGACTTGGGGTTGTTGTGCGTCTGTTTGTGGAGAGTGTGGTTTCTTCGTAATGCTTTTGTCCATCATTCCCCAACTGTTAAGGAAATGGCAGTGTTAGGTTGGTTTAGGATTTATATTGGCGAATTTTAGGATGCTAGTTCTGCTGTCACTACTAGGTTATCAGGGGGAATTCATTTCAAAAATCCTATTTGGATTCCTCCTGAACCGAATTGGTACAAAATTAATTGTGATGCGGCTATTAATGCTGCAGAAAGGTTGGTGGGTTTCGGAATTGTGATTCGTAATGATAAGGGGTTGGTTATGGCTGCAAGTTCCCAACGAATTGTTGCAACCTTTTCTCCTCAAGTGGCGGAAGCAGGGGCCATTCTTCATGGTCTTCAGTTGGCTAAGGATTCTGGTCTGTTTCCTTGTCGCATTGATTCAGACGCCGAAGTTGTTGTGGGATGGATTAATTCTCAGATTTCTTTTTGTTCTGAAGTTGGTAATTTTATTTTTGATATCCATATTCTTCTTCACCAGTTGCAATGTAATTCTGTTTTTTATGTTCCTAGAAAGGCTAATAGAGTAGCTCATGGTTTAGCTAAAAACGGTCTCTCCTGTGTTGAGGACATGTTTTGGCTGGAGCATTTTCCTCATTGTATTCTTTCCTTGGTGGCGGCTGATTGCCGTGGTTGTTTGTAAGTTTGTTTTCCTTCAAAAAAAAAAAAAAAAAAAAAAAAAAAAAAAAACCCTTAAGGATTCAGTCATCTTGACTTATGAAGTCGCATAAGGAATATTGCAATTGTGAGTTGAAAAGTTGAAAAAGAGTAAAAGTTGTTCAAGTATAAAATATATTTTTTATTTGTTTCATTTAGTTAATTAATTAAAATAAATTGTTAATTCACTAAACAATACAATTCCATATATATATATATATATATATTTTGAATATAAAACATTAGAAAATAAGGTGAAAAATAGAAAAAATGAAAAAAATAGTTATAGCGTTTGAATTTTTTTCAAATTTTGTTTACATGTTAATTTCATTAAACTTTATCGTCCATGAAAAAATTCATATAAAAATCATTAAAATCGATGGATTTTATCGATATACTTATTTGTTTTATAAACAATATAATATTATAATATTATTTAAAAATAATTTTGGATATTATTAATTTAATACTCATTTTCCTCTGGAATAGATCTACGGCCTCTAATCGCCGAGTGTTGCAACCGTTGAATTCTCTATGATAAATCGATGGTCGCTAACTGCTGATTGTCGAATCCTCTGGAATAAATCGATGGTTTGTAACCGCAGATCATGGCAGTCGATTGCGACGTTCTAGAAATCACTCTTTTCTCATTTGATCTTCAATCTATCCTTGTTTTTGGCCCAAAATTCTCAGAAAATCATGCTCAAATGCCCCTGCTACACTATTTTGCCTGCATAAACTAAAATGAGCCATTGAACACCCAATTTCACTCAGGATTGAGCTAAAGGAAGAGGAAAATGAGGGCTAAATTATGATACTATAATGGCTCGATAAAGTGGTTTTCATAATGTAAAAGTTGTTCCCGTTGTTAAAGTTAAGTGGTTCCTGGAAATAACTTCAATGTTAGTTAGAATGTTTCAGTTGTTTTCATCATCGTTGAAGTTGTTCCCAATGAGTAATTGTTCCCGAGAACATCTTTGACGTTGATTTCAATGTTAAAATAGTTACCAAAATGTAAAAGTCACTCCCTTTATTAACGTTGAGTAGTTCTCAGGAACAACCCTAATGTTTGCACCAACGTTAAAGTTGTTTCCCCCAATGTTTACTTAACTTATCCTAACTATATAAAAAGTATGAGTTGGTCGGTGGGATTATAACATCCCATTTTTTGTTTGAATTTTTTGTTTGAAAGTCAAATTACAGATACAACTCTTATAGATTATATAATTATGCTTATGAAATTAGGATGGTTTGCAAATTTGTCTTTTGCTTTATAATTAACAATTTCTTTTTTTAAAAAAAAAACTTTGATCGATGAGTTTTGGTTCAGAGAAAAGAGAGAGCGGTGACCCAAAAAAATAGTCAAAAAGTGTGAAGATAACTATGAGATTTGGAATAAACATGAATACAAATATATATATATATATATATATCTGAGATCCAGACAAAAAACAAGGGAGCTTCGATCAAAGGTCCAGCAAACAAACAAAAGAGAAGATCTTCAACTCCAAGTCTCTCACTGCAGGTGGTTCACGTTTTTTTATTTGGCTATTTCAATTTGGGTTTCACAAGGAGTTATTCAATTGAGCTATCAATTGTTGATTGCATGTAGAAGATTGTGTAATTCTGGGGATTAGATTTCAATGATTCTATTGGGAATTTAGGCTTTGTAGATTTCATCTTCTGTTCTGCTTTTTAATTTCTTAATTTTATTTTGTTACTTTCTCCTTTATAGATTTCTATTTCAACATTTTTCTCTTTTTAAATATAGGATTTTTATGTGAAATTAAAACAATTCTAATTTTTTTGACTTATTTATTCTCTCTGTATATACTTATAATATAATGTTTTGCTTTTGTTTTTTTTTTTGTTTAATTTTTTTGTAGTTAAATTTGTTTAATTAAGTTGAAGTAATTACTTGAAGTTGTAATTGATAGTAGTTGATCAGATGCATAATTGATTGAGATGCTTTGCTATAGGATCCTTCAATTTCAGGGCATCATCTTATTCAATTCTTGCATTGATATTTAAATTGATACATATTCTAACTGCATAATCGTTTACATGTAATTTCCTTTTATTGTACATGCAAACAAATGGCAAAACAATATAAAGTTATCAAAGACATTTTTCCTATGACCAAAGGATGGACAGCCAAAGTATCAGTTGCTGAGAAGACAATGCCATGGGAATCACAACATTGCTCGAACAAATATCAGAGGTTAATTTAAATTGATTATGAGGTAAAAATGCACACACACACACACACACATATATATATATATATTCATATAAACAACTTTCAGTCAGTGTGTTTTTTTTTTTTTTTTCATTTCATTAAGGCTGATTTTAAAATCATGTAAAGAATACAAAATTGAATTCAAAGTTTATGTTGCTGTTTTATAGGGAACACGAGTTCAGGCTATCATCTTTGGTGCTGACATTAAACTCTTTGAAGATACTTTGATCGTATCCAAAAACTATCAAATTTTGAATGCCTATGTCAAACCAATTAAGTCAGAACACGGGATTGTGGAAAATGATTTGCAATGGACTGTTAATGGTAGAACATTGGTTAGAGGAGTTGAAGATGACCAAATAATGGTCCTAGCTGACTTTAGTTTTGTACCATTTGTTGACTTGGAGAATTATAAGGTAATACAATTAGGTGATTTGTGAAGAAAATAATCTCACATTTTTCATTAACTGAAGGTAATATATATACACATTACAGTGATCAGAAATAGGAAAATAATAACCTATTTACATAAGGAAATATGTGAAAGCTGATGTATATTAGTTATATTAAACTACTTGTGGTCTTGTGAAACACTACCTTTATCATGCCCCCACAAGATAGAGCTACCGTCAAGGATGCCTATCTTGGATCGATGATCAAGGAATTGTTTGCGGGAGAGAGGCTTCGTAAGAGAGTTTGCCAGTTGATCATTCATGTGAACGTGAGACACACGCAGCTACTTGCGAGCCATTTGATCCCGAACAAAGAAGAAATCTATAGCAATGTGTTTCATGCAGCTGTGAAAGATAGGGTTGGCGCAGACATATGTGGCACCTACATTGTCACAATAGATAACAGGCGGACTGGAGACATGGAACTGCTGCTCGAAGAGGAGTTGGGTGATCCAGTTCAGTTCAGCTGTTGTCGATGCAATTGCACGATATTCTGCCTTAGTAGTCGACCGTGCAACTATGTGTTGCTTCTTGGAGCTCCAGTTGATAGGTGTAGTACCAAGAAAAATTACATATGTTGTGGTCGACCTCCTATCATCAGGATCACCCGCCCAATCGGTGTCAGCGAAGGCATGTAGAGTAGATGGTGACGAGCGACGAATGAGTAGTCCATGGTTTATCGAGCCTTTAAGATAATGAAGGACTCACTTGACTGCATTCCAGTGATTTATTGTCGGACGATGCATGAATTGTGACAGTTTGTTGACAGCGAATGAGACATCTGGACGAGTCAGTGAGAGGTATTGAAGAGAGCCAACAATTTGTCGATATTGTGTCGCATCAGTAGGTGCACTACCATCGACCAACTTCAAGTTTTCTGTGAGTGAGAGAGGTGTGGAAACCGTATTTGCCTCAAGCATATTCGACCGAGCCAGGAGGTCACAATTGTACTTCTGTTGGGATAGAAATAGGCCACTTGCGGAGGAAAGAGCTTCGACACCGAGGAAGAAGGATAACTGACCGAGATCCTTCAGTAAGAACCTGTGGGCAAGGACAGCAATGAATTCACTAACTTGGGAGTCTGAAGAGCCGGTGATGATGATGTCATACACGTATACCAATAGAAATAAGGTGTGACCGGAGTGACGTTGAGCAAAGAGGGAAGTGTCGCGCTGTGAATTAGTGAATCCGGCTGTTTGAAGGAAAGTGCGCAGCTCATTATACCAAGCCCGAGGCGCTTGACGAAGACCATAAATTGCTTTCCGCAGTTTGCACACGTGGTGTGGTCTGGCGGAGTCTATAAAGCCAGGTGGTTGCTCCATGTATACATCATCAGACAGTGAACCCTGCAAAAAAACATTATTAATATCAAGTTGGCACAAGGGCCAACTGTTAGTGACAGCAAGAGTTAGAATTAATCTGACTATGACCGGCTTCACAACAGGACTGAAGGTTTCAGTGAAACCAATGCTAGGGCGTTGGTGAAAACTTTCGCCATAAGGCGAGCTTTATATCTAGCGATTGAGCCATCGAGGTGGTGTTTAATCCGAAAAATCCATTTACAGCCAACCACATTCTGAGATGAGAGAGAAGAGACCAAGGACCAAGTCCCATTTTTAACCAGTGCATCATATTCCACACTCATGACATTTCGCCACTCCAAAAATTTCTGGGCCTGTGATAAGGTGACTGGTTCGGTTTGAGGGGTGGTATTTTTTGTGACAAGAAGATCGAAGATGGGTTTTGGCTTAAAGATTTGATTTTTGGAGCTGGTTTGGATCACATGGGGAGAGGAATTTGATGGAGGAACAAACGTTTGAGCTGACTCGGAGTTGGTTGGAGTGATAGTGGTACGGTGTGTAGGGAGATGGTCGACTCGGTCGGTGTTTGTGGAACCTGATTACACGACACCAGCTGGTGAAGGCAGGGGACTGGGAGATATGGAGTTTATGTGTATAAGGAGAATGTCAGGGAGATAGATGTCGGGTTGAGGAGATACAACTAGTGGTGGTGCGATGGAATTGTCAGTCAGTGGAGATGACCCAAGCCACCGACCGACAACTGTAGGAGAGGATGGTGGTGTGGGATCAATGGGACTGCAGAAGGGAAAAGATTGCTCCACGAATACTGTATGACGGGAGACAAAGATTCTACCAGTGGACCGATCCAGACACAGTACGCATTGTGTTCCGTGGAGTAACCGACAAAGACACATGGGCGAGAACGAGGCTGTAACTTGTGGGACGTATACAGACCCAGCCAAGGAAAGCAAAGACAGCCGAATATACAGAGTTTTCGATAATTCGGTTCCTTACCAAAGAGAAGAAAGTATGGATTGTGGTGATCTAGGACCTTAGTTGGCATGTGATTTATCAAGTAAACCGCTGTGCGGAATGCGTGAGACCAGTACTTGACCGGCATGGAGGCATAGTGAAGGAGAGTCAAAGCAGTTTTGACAACATGGTGATGCTTGCGTTCAGCAACGCCAACATGCTCGGGAGTGTGAGGTGCGAATTTGAGGTGTTGGATATCTAGATTTTAAAGGTCAAGACCAAGGGATTGGGCTTCCCCACTACTATCAGAGTACACAGTTTTGATGTGGGTATTGAAAAAGTTCTCAACCAATAATTTAAACCTTCTAAAGACAGTAAGAACATCAGACTTGTTTTTGAAGGGATACAACCATGTATATTTCGAGAAGTAATCCACAAAAATAACATAATATTTGTATTTGTCAAAAGATAGAACGTGGGCAGGACCCCAAACATCTGTAAATAAAATTTTAAAAGGTTTATTGCTAGTCAAAGATGATATTCCAAATGACAATTTGTGACTCTTATTACATAGACATGTTGAGCAATGAGAAAAGGTAGCATCGGACTTGGTGACTGGAAGACTATGGGAAGAGAGGAGCCTCTGTAAGACCGGTTGGGAGGGATGACCTAGACTACAGTGCCTGAGAGGAGACACCTGGAGAGGAGGACACAAAATACTGGTGAGGACCGGAGTGTGATAGACTAGGACGGTTTGACTTCGGCCACACGTAAAGTTTCCCTTTATTCTGGCCGCGGACCAAGGATGCCCCCGTGGTTAGATCCTTCACAAGAAAATAGTCAGGAAAAAAATTCAACATAAGTATTATTGTTTGAGCAAAATTTCAACACAGAAACTAGATTTTGTGAGATATGTGGTGAGCGTAAGACATGCTTAAGACAAAAAGAATTAGTGGGAGTAGATAAGGAAGTGGAGCCAATATGAGTGATAGGAATTGTTTTACCGTCCCCAACCATAATATCCTCTGTACAGCCATATTCTGAGTGCATGGACAAGTTTTGAAGGTCAAAAGTCATGTGATGAGAAGCACCAGTGTCAAGAACCTAGTTGTTTGGAGAACTCGGCTGATCAGCGGTCATGTGATGGGCTTGAGGCCATGCTTAAGAGTCCAGTGGTGGACGAAAGCGACAGACACGGGCTGTGTGACCAATTTTGTCACATAACTGGCAAACCGGTCGGGACTAATTGGTGGTGGTGGGAGGACACCACTGCTGTGAAAATTGAGATGGGTGACTTGGCCTATAAGAGCCACCGTGGCCAGAGAAGGGACGGTTTCCACCTGAGTTTGCTGGTCTAAAATTTTGCTGGTGATGAGTGCAATTGCTGTTGGTGCCGCCACCTGATTGAGTGTGTCCCATGTGTGGTGATGAGTGTCCTTGATAGCCACGGCCTCTTTGGTTCGAGGTTCTTTGGTTGAACTGTGTCGTCACTTGTGGTACCCCCTTTTTGCTGTCTTCTCGGTTGAGGAATGACTCATAATCAAGCAATTTATCATACAATTCTTCGAATGAGATTGGTGAGTCTCGGGAGTTAAGGGGTGTACAGAGTACAGACTTTCACCAATTGATTTCAAATGTTCTATAACATTTATTTAATAGCAAATTTTTACTGCATTTCTTTGTAGATCGACCTCATGAGTTGGACATTTCAGTCCTGCCAAAATTTGAATTTAGTCTTTAGAGACTTTCTACAACTAATTGAAAATTTGAGGTTGTAAGGAGCTAGGTGGATTTAAATGACTTGAGGAAGACCGATTTAAGTTGTTTAGATTTGCACCAACAAAATAAGTTTGCAGTAAAAGCGCACAGTCGCACAAACATGAAAAGGTTTAGAAAATATGGAATAAAGGTTTAAATCATTAAAGGTATGTGTCAGAAAAGTTGAATCACTATTTTGATTCTCAATGTACTGTGTAATGATCTTTCTGATCACAGTCTCTCTCTCTTTATATATATATAGTGTAGTCCTTTCACTTCTCTCCCATAATTAATGGTTTCTTTTCCCAATAAAACTTAAACCCTAGTTGCTTCATTTTACTAATTAAACAAACCCCATCAGCAGTGACAAAAAAATACTGGAAAACCCTCATGTAAAGAAAACAAGCACAAAAAACAAAATCAATGAAAAACCGTTTGTCATTTTTGTTTTTGAAAGAAAATGAGAACAATAGAACCATAGGATGTTTTTTTTTTTAAATTTAATATAATATATGTCATACTATCTTTTTTTTTTTTTTTTTGAGTTGCTGACTGACCACCCAACGGCCATAAAAGGATCACTGAAATTTCATTCAATTCCTCGCTGACTCGCTCTATATATACAAACCTCTTACCTATCATTTTTTTTAATGGATATGCCCCGTTTTATTTTTTGATATGTGCACCTATTATGTGAAGTGCTTACCACGTATATACATGAGAGGGGGCATGAGTCAGATTAGGAAGTGAAGACTTAGTCAGAATTGTTGAAGTTAGTTGTTGTCATTGTTGGATTGTGCAGGATGTGCTTCTTATCTTCAGCAATCCTCATGCAATTCTTTGAATGAATGGATGAAGTTAGTGGAAGATAAGACGACCCTAGTCCATTCAAAATATGTATGACGGCAGCACCATCATCAACTAAGTGACCGATTAATTCAAGATTATCTAAAATATTTTTAATGCCCTGCATGTAGTCTGCGACAAATTTCTCAGATAGGCTGACATTCGTAAGTGAATCTAAGAGTCCAAGTTTTCGAGTATTCGATTGATTGACATATGTGGATTCAAGTTTGGCCTACGCTTGAGCAGGGGTTGTGGAGCGAGTGACAATATACTAGGCAGCACCAGTGCAAGTCACCTGGATTGCATGCAGAAGTAGTCGATCCTGGCGAAGCCAGATGTGGTAGTCCGGGTTCAGAGTAGTTCCCTGAGATGCTGGTTCTGTGGAGCTGGATGGGGGAGTTGCAAGAACTTCTTGAGGACAACTGTTGGTACCATCCATATAGCCCATAAGGCAATAGCCAAAGAGGAGATTTTCAAACTGTGATCTCCAGGCAGCATAGTTTCCTCCCTTGGAGAGTTTAATTGGAATTTGTGTGGAGTTAATTGCAATCAAAGATTGGAGTTGATTGATATGGTTAGTTCCCATTAGAATAACAAAAAGAGAAGGGGCTGAGGAGGTGACAGAAGTTGCAGAAGACGTCATTGTTGAGGTAGAGAAGAAAAAAGAATTTTGAGCGGCTAGGGTTTCAATTTAGGGTTTAGGATCTTTAAGCTTGTTGCATAGCAAGCTCTGATACCATAATACAATTAGATGATTTGTGAAGAAAATAATCTCACGTTTTTCATTAACTGAAGGTAATATATATACACATTACAATGATCAGAAATAGGAAAATAATAACCTATTTACATAAGGAAATATGTGAAAACTGATGTATATTAGTTATATTAAACTACTTGTGGTCTTGTGAAACACTACCTCTATCATAAGGATTGCATAGCACACATTGGTAAGAATGTGAATTTTTCCTTTTTTGTATTCTCATTTTTTAGAGTTAAATAATATAATTAATACTTACATTGTTTTCTGTTGCTGTAGATATTATTGCTGGCAAATGTATCATATTCGACAGTTGAGAACAAAACAGGGTGCTTCCACCATTCAAGAAGTCATAATAGTCAACCAAGAACACGAACTGTTTTTATTGTTGTCAACAAAAACACAACATTGATGAAACAAACAAAGCTATCAAATCTTCTTTGAATATTAAAAACATGTTATTCATTTGGTATTGTTAAACTTAATTGTTAGATTACATTTACATTAATGGTTATGCTTATATAATTTCAGGTTGAAGCCAATGCTTTTAACTATGTGGAATCAATTTGTTGGTAATGAAGCTGCTGAAATCTCTAAACTTGTTGCAACCAAACCAGTTATCATTGCAGTCCATTTAAAAGTTGTCTCATATAATGGTAGTAAATTATTGTTTGTTTGAAACTGTTGTTATTTAAATTTTATGTGGCAACTGATTAAAACCGAAATATTTGTTTACATGCATTTCTTTGTCAATAAAATCATCAACTTCTTTCATTATCAACCCTAATACTTGTGAAGCAATGGCTCTACGCTCTTGGTAAGTTCGAAATATGTTTCACTGCAATTTTGCTCTTTTTATTATTTATTTTTTCATACAATATGGACTAAATGACTTTTATGAAATAAATATTGTGCATTTGTTTAATTAAATATCACATAGATTATTTGTTAATCATTAAACAGGTCTACATTCAATTGAAGTATTGTTCAGGATATAATATCTAAAAAGCCTTACTTGACTTCTACATCTAGTTCTACAATTCCAGTCACTGAAAATGTACTGAAGATTAATCAAATTGAAGGTTTACTTGGAAAGGTAAACTGATTTTTCAGCTCCCATACCTTTTTGACTGGAATGTATTCCATACTAAATATACTATTGTGCCTGGTGTTTAATATGAGCTTTCAGGGAACAAATTTCTTGGTTAAAGCATCAATAACAGTGACAAACTTTAACCATAAATTTTGGTACATGGCTTGCAGTAAATGTAACAAAATGACAGGTGCAGAGTATGAGGAATCATTTGCGTGCATTCATTGTAAACGAAAATATGTTACAAGAACTCCAAGATATTTACAAAACCAGTTAGATAATTAAATTGTCAAATTTGTCTCCCACAAATCAACTTGCAGAAACATAGAGGGGGTTTAGATCTAGGGTACAACTTCTATATATGCAATCACAATTTATGATCAATATGTATATGTGTGCATTTTGGTTAATTGTCAATTGCTTTCCGCTTTCTTGAATCATAGGACATATTTTAAAAATATGTTTTATTGCTTGGGATCTTCAGTTTATTTGTATAAATATGTATAGCATGAAATTACTATCTTTTTATTTTAGGAAGCTAAACTTGAAGTTGCATTTAATACTGCTCTTTGGGTTTGAGATAATATTGTTTTTGTTATGGTAGCTTCAATCTTTTTTCATTAATTTGTGTTGTTGAAGTAAGCATAGTTCATTGAATCCTAATTTCATGGTAATTCCACCCTTTTTTTTTTCATGTTTGTCATCATATTTTGCAGTTTCTTGATCTGGGTCTTTTTTTTTAATTTTTTTTTTATGGCTTCTTTTATATTTTCATCAAATTCCTAGGTTGTCTAAATTAAAGTGATTTTTTTATTGGTTCATGATTTCTTGGCAATCTCCTATCACCAATAAATATAATTGAAGTTTGATGACTGGAGTGATGACAAGGCATTTATATTTGTTATGGAAAATATATAGACATGCTTTCATTTCATTGTCTTTATCTCATATTACCTATAAATATAATTGTGCTTTAATGACTGGAGTTATGATAAGACTTTGATATTTTATGATACTTTATATAGAGTATTGTTTTCTACACTAGATTGTATGGTCTATATTCTTCATTTCTAATTTGTTTAAATCATTTTCTTTTCACAATTCTTTATTATCGCTCCATGACTGATTATTATCTCTGTAATGGCAACCTAAGCCTTGAAGCTTCAATGTTGGTTCTCTCCCAGACCACCCCATGGTCCTATCTCAATGGAATCGACCAACTTTTTGCAAAAGCTTTCCTGTAATAAATTGAATCATCAATGAAATATTATATACAAACACAATCAAATAAAACGAATATGTAAACAAAGAATCAAAAACGAACCCTTACCATTTGCTTTCTTTTTGCCATTTGATTTATAAATAGTTTAGTATGAGAAAGTACACAAGTGATGTTGAATTTTTATAATTGGGAGATGTTCTTACATACCATTCTTATGTGACGATGCTAAACTTGATAAGAATATGATCAAAGCAACTTAATTTAATTTAGGTAT
This sequence comes from Acer campestre, assembly GCA_954870605.1. Taxonomy (NCBI): domain Eukaryota; kingdom Viridiplantae; phylum Streptophyta; class Magnoliopsida; order Sapindales; family Sapindaceae; genus Acer; species Acer campestre. The sequence continues at coordinate 10,198,193 of OX940800.1, forward strand.
GTATTTATAGTTTGATTTGCGATGAAATGCAGATTAAGTTAGACATAGAGAAGAAAACGCTTTCTATTCATGACAGAGGGATTGGTATGACCAAAGAGGATTTAATCAAGAATTTGGGAACCATACCAAAATCCGAAACTTCAGGTATTTATGATGTGCCATTAATCGACCTTCCATTATTGACATGGCGTTACTATAATTAAGTTAATAATTGAACAATATTAATTAGAATTATCACTTGTCATGTAGCATTGTGGAGAAAATGTAGACAAGTGGAGACCTCAATCTTATTGGGCAATTCGGTGTTGGGTTTTACTCTGTATATCTTGTTGCCAACTACGTTGAAGTCATTAACAAACACAACAATGAACAGTGAGTTCTTTGTGTTGATACAATTTTCTAAATTTGGTTCTCCAAGTTGTTGCAATTTTGAAATGATAGTCATTATTAATCGTTCAACTTCTAAGTATGTTTGGAAATAGAAGGCTGATGGTGTATTTGCAATTTCTAAGGACACTTGGAACGAACCACTTGGATGTGGAACTGAGATTAGATTGCACGTCATAGAAGAAACTAGGGAATATATGGAGAAGAGCAAGTTGAAGGTGTGCTTGAAAACAATCAAGAAGAAGCTTGTTTGGAAGGCCCTTGATGGTGACAAACTTGAACCAAAAATTTTGTACAAAGGCGTTTCTATCATGTTCATCAATTAAACTTTTTTCATTGTTTTATATCTAACAGTTTTACAATTTCGTATTTGCAAACAATGTAAAACTCTTGCAAGAATTTGACTAAGGTATTGACATAAGCACATGCCTTGCATGTGCCTCAATATCTAGGAATTTAAAAGTAATTTAGTTTGTATTTAACTTTTCCTTACATTTGTTTTTCTAGGGTTTCTCTTTATTCCCATTAATTTAAATTATTACTTTCATTAATCATGAATTGTATTTATCTAATATATTTTTATATACTGTATTCATTTTTTTTTCTTTTCAAATTTAATATGATGTTAATAATACTTTCAATTTTTCATTATTAGCAATATAATTATATTAATTGTTAATATTAATTTAATTCAATATGATTTTCAACTTTTTTATAATATTTAATATTTGCCATCATAATTTTAATTACATTGACTATTAATGTAATGATAATATATATATATATTGCATTATTGTACATGTAATTATATTATATTTAATTTTTATTTTATTTATTTGTTAATGTTTATTAGTACTATATTTATAAATGTAATTATATTATTTATTAATTTTACTATATTAAAGTTATGAGTTTTTCAATTTTTTATATATTTTAAAAATAATTAGAAAATAATTAACTTTCATTTATTCTATAAAACAATTAATTTAATATCTAAAATATAAATTATTAATATTAACAACCGGTTGAGAACTAGTTTTCTACACATATGCTAACCTACTTTGGCTGCCGGTTGACGGCCAAAGTAAGTTGCCATGATACCTATCAACTCTATGTTGGGTACATTAGCCAACTATAGTGTTCACTGTTCACTAATCAAAATAGGTTATACACAGATAAGATGAGTTTGATCCGATGATAAAGTTCTTCACATCCAAACTATGAGGTTATGGGTTTGAATCTCTTCCTCTGTCGTAAAACTCCGACTTATTGTAATATATATATATATATATTTTTAAAAGAAAAAAGAAAAAAAGATTACACATATTGGGCCAACTTTCTTTTGATAAGTGTTACTTGTCAATATGTGATTTTAAGTTTAGGCTAATTGGCACAGATGCCCCCTGAATTCTTCAAAAATTTGCACATTGCCCCCTAAACTTTTTTTTTTTGGGCACTAAACCCTCTAAACTCTCGTAAATTTGCAAAAACTAATGAATTGACAACGGAAGCCACATTCCGTTTGTTTTCATGTCACGTGCCAGTCACGTGCGTCCATAGTACAAATCATTAACAAGAACTAATTACACCAACCTCCCCTGAGGTTTGCCCTGATACTTTTTTTAAAAAGAAAAATAAATATTTTTAAAAAAGAATATAATAAAATTTTTAAATTTTTTTCAATAAATATTTAAAAAAAAAAGAAAGATTGATCTCCACTGTCCATCACCATGATGGACGTTGGAGATCAAATTAATTTTTAAAAAAAAGAATAAAAAAATCAAACTAAATTTTTGTTTAAAAAAAACCCCGTCCAATTGGTGGAGATCAAAGAACAAAAAAAAAAAAAAAAAATTAAAAAGGAAAATTGGGAAGAGATCTAGAAATTTTCCAAATCACTCTACCCCTCATCCTTTCTCTCTCCTTCATGAGGTTTCATCTTCCTCGCCCACATCCAGATTTCTTAATTGCTCTTCTTAAAGATCCTCTACAACACAAACACTTCGACCACATCCAATTCAATTCCTCCAAACAACACTACCTCTCCGATCAAATTTCCTCTCAATGGACCCTCTTATGGCTCTCCTCTTTACCGTTGCCATCATCTACACCATTGCCACCATCTACATCGCCAAACAAATCTCCTTCAGAGATGGAGCCGAATCGCTCCTCTTCATATCTGGATTTGCTCCATCTCTTCATCAGAGTTGGAGAATTTTTTATTTTTATTTTTATTTTTTAAAAATTGATGAATAATGAGGTTCGGTAATGATTGTGGGATTGTGGTGTTGAATTTTGTTGTGTATGGAAAAAGATGGAGAAATGATTTTTTTTTTTCTCTAAATGCTCATCCACCATACCTAATAGACGATGATGGTTGAGCAATTTTTTTTTTTTTTTTTAAATTTCGTTTTTTTTAAACAAAAGTTTAATTGGAAGACTTTTCGAGCTGTGTGAGGACAAGGGTAGAGGCTGATATGCCCATATAGTCTTTTGTTTTTGTTTGCTGTTTTTTCTTGTTTTTTTCTTGTCTGTTCCTTGCTGTTCGCTACTGGTGTTTTTCCTAGCTTCCTTGTTTTATCAAAAAAAATAAATAAATAAATAAATAAATACACTTTTCATTTCCAGCATATAAAGGAAGTGGTATCCATTCAAATCCTTAATTAGAAGCTGCAAAGCTTGGCTCTGTTTTGAGGGTGAAATACCTGATGAGGTTAGAACTGTTATCGTAAATTGCTTGAAGAGTCCTTCTCAATTACTTCAGGCAATCACTATGTACACTTTACGGTTGAAACCTATGATTTCTCGAGAAATTGAGAAAATTGATGTTTGCTTGTTTTTGTTGTTTTTGTTTTTGGGATTGATTAGTAATCTTTTATTTATTTTTCTCTAAATGCTACCATACTTGACAAAAGATGATGGTTGAGCAATCTTTTTTTTTTTTTTTTTTTTAATTTCTTTTTTTTTAAAACAAAAGTTTAGTTTAATTTTTTTATTCGTTTTTTTTAAAATTAATTTGATCTCCAATGTCCATCATGGTGATGGATAGTGGAGATCAATTTTTTTTTTAAAAAAATCTATTTATTGAAAAAAATTAAAAATTTTAATTATATTCTTTTTAAAAAAATATTTATTTTTCTTTTTTATAAAAGTATAGGGCAAACCTCAGGGGAGGTTGGTGTAATTAGTTCTTGTTAATGATTTGTACTATGGGGCACACGTGACTGGCATGTGACATGAAAGCAGACAGAATGTTGCTTCCGTTGTCAATCCGTTAGTTTTTACAAATTTACAAGAGTCTAGTGCCGAAAAAAAAGTTTAGGGGTTCAGGGGTCATTTGTGCCGATTAGCCTTTAAGTTTAAAACAAAAGAAAGTGGTTCGACTTTTATCAGAAATTGTGAAGCAGAAAAACATGGACTACGAGAACAAGCTCGTCCTCGCTCCCATGGTTCGAATTGTGAGTCAAAAGCTCTTTTTTCTTTATCCTTATTAATTTCTTCTTCTTTTTTTTTTTTCAGTGTTTCATTGTTGTTTATGTATACTTCTTTGTCGTTTTGTTTTAGGGCACGCTGCCGTTTCGGTTGCTAGCTGCTCAATACGGTGCAGATATTACTTACGGGGAGGAAATAATTGACCATAAAATGGTCAAGTGTGACCGCATAGTAAACGGTGTAGTTTCCAACAAACTTTGTCAGTTTCATGCTTTAATTTCAAAGTTTTTCTAGTTTTATTGTTTCCGATGTTGTTTTTAAATTGTAATGGTATGATGCAAATAGGTTTGATGATTGCTCATCTTTTTGTTTGTTTGCTTGAATTTGGCTTTTAACTGTGTAAATCCTATTCATTTTTGTTAGGTTTTGTTAGGCATTGAATTTCTGTGGTACTTGTTTATTGCAAACATGATGAATTGGTGTAAATGTGCAGAATGGATTAGATCCTGTACAGCCTTTATATAAGACACTCGAGTGACGTCCAGCTAAAAAATTATCCCAAAAGATTTGCTAACAATTTAACATGAATAGAAGAAGCACCATGTCCTCGGCATTACAGTGGTATTACCGTTGCTTTTCATAAAAGTGATTTCACGTTAGAGGAATGAAGTATTAAGTAGGTGATTATACAGTTGGATTCTTCAATGCCGTAATGCCTATGCATTGTAAAAGTTAGAAAAATGTAATATCAAACTTTCAAGTGGTAGGCAAATGTCAATTCTCTTCTATTTATTTGATTGCTTTACACGATTATATCTCTCATCGGATGTTTTTGTATAACCAGAGTCATGAAGTTGATAAGAGTACTAACCTACTGGGTATCAGGAATCCATGGGAAAACTTGTATGAAATCAGCAAGCAATTCTATGTTTGTTAGGCTTTAAGAGTGGAGTGCCATAAATAGATGGTCAAATTCCATTTCTTTTTTTCCTAAGAGAACATGGATTTACAAACTGTAGACTAATTATATTATTAGTTTGGGTAGGTTATTCGGGTATTCAAAGAAACTAATGTTTGTAGGTCAAGTTGGGAAGCTAACATATGGGTTGTTGCAGCAGGTTTGTTCCTCGCAAGAGAGAATTTTATTGCCAAGAAATAATTACAAATGCAAAAATTTAGTGAATCATGGGCCTGCCACTATAAAACTCTGTTTTAATTTTATTGTTTGAAGTAAAACCTGTAGTCTGATTTCTTTGGAACCATGATAATTTATTTCCTTGCTTTGATTTTACTTAATTTGGACATCCACATGTTCACTATTAACACAGCCTTATAAACCCTACTGAGGCAGTATACATGTATATTGTTATAAGAATGTATCTGGATACTTATAAATATGAATATAGAGCTTTGTGATAAGAGTTAGAAACTTTAGAGTAGGCAAATATTTGGATTTGTTGAGACTATAGTTTTTCTATGTTTATATGATTCATATGCAAAATTGATTGCTTGAAAAACTACTGAAGTGCTTGGCTTCGAAAATACAACCTATTGATCAAATCATCTATTGTTATTGACAAGCCGATATTGAGCTCTACTGTAATAATAGCTTATTCTGAGTGAGCCCAAAATGGAACAATTTGAACATTTGGCCTACTTTAGGACCCAATAATATTATTAATAATTCTAAGTTGCGTAGGTCATTCCTCAAAAAAAAAAAAAAAAAGATTTCCCCTTTTACCACCTTCAAGGTTCACAAATTGCTGCAATCCTTGATAGTTATTTAATAGAGTTAAGTATGCTAAGAAGCAAGGCCCACATTTTCTATTAGCTATTAGTTGCTGCTCATGAAATGACTTGAAGAATCAGTCATAAAAATAAACCTATCATATGTAGCTCAACACCGAGTGTTGCTTAATACAAGTTTGATAATTATGAGCTTATTGGCCTTTGCATTTTTATCATCAAATTGGGGTAAATATCAAAAACCCTCTTGTGGTAAAGTTTAATGTCAAATCATTCTCTGTGTTTTTAGTAAGGCACAAAAACCCACCTAATTATACATAGAGACAATCCGACAATTAGTCTGCTATTAAACTTCGTTAGAAATTGTGTTGAAGTGATGTGATTGGAGTTAAATGACTTTTTTATCCTTATTTTTTTTTATCTCTAATATGATAAATTATTATTATTTTTAATTAATTATTAAATTATAAAACTTCACTTACTATTAAATTTAAAATTTTTTTTTAACTAACAGTTAAAATTTTAAAAAATAAACATTAACTAACTCTTACTTTTAATTTTAAACTAATTTAATATTTTAAGAAAAAAATTCCATAAATTCCAAAAAAATAAAAAAATAAAAAAAATAAAAAGTAAAAATGTTGTCTCTTCCATTAAAAAAGTGAGGGGAAGAAGCAATGGTCCTCCTTCATGTTTAGGGAGGAGATCGCATGACCTCTAAGACCAAAGAAGGTGGCTAGTGCTCCTCCCTAAACATGGGATGGGGTGCGACCTCCTCTGAGTCTACATGAGGAGGTTGTGCGGCCTCAAGGGCCTCATCCCCCTCTTTTCGATATTTATTACTAATATATTTGTTACAATAGTAATTTATCTTAATAAGTTTTTAATATCTAGTGTGTATATGTGTCGTTTGCTAAAAAATAATAATTCTATTTATCAATTTCAAATGACCAATTTACCTTTAATCCCATTAGATTTATCTCCCCAAACTAATGGTAGGGTTGCTTTTATGTAATTTTCAAAATGTAGTGGTTTTTTTTTTTTTTTTTTTGGTGTTTCCAAAAATATAAGGACTGATTTGGCATTAAGCCTTACCTTAGGAGGGTTCTTTGGTATTTACCCCATCAAAGTGGTAGGGTTGACTTGAGATGCATGGACCCGTATGTTTTATACTAAATTACTAACAACCACTTCTTCTCCTAGTTATTCATAACCTAAGGATCTTTTGATGGAACTTATTTTTTGCGTCAAAACATCAAACACCATGAGAAAGTTTGTAAGCATATATAAAGCTCTATCTTTGGCAAATTTGTTGAGTGTTTTTAGAGTATCTCTCTTGAATGTAATTGTGTAAGTAGTCCTAAGGGTCAAATAGTTATTTAAGATGTAAACTAATTTTTTTTTAGTTAAACTCTTATGCGGTATTATGGAAAATTTCTTTTTAATTAGGATTATTGACTAGTGGAGATAATATTTAATAATAAAAAAAGATACACATAGTCTACAAGGACAAAATGGATCATACATTCAAATACTAATCCTGTACAATAAGAAAAGCACCAATAAAAAAAATTGCATGCAATATAGCTGCAATAGTACATTCTTCGTTATGATTTCAAAAGCTGTACAAGTTGTATCAAATAAATCAATCAACCTATTAACGTAACAGAAATGATGCCCTTATTGTTCTAGCTTGTGTTCAAGTACGAATTTTATTTGTCATTGTATTGGTTTCAAAGAAAAAAATAGACATACATCATGCATTCTTTAGACATTTTTGCTCATTGACTGTAACAAGAATTGGTTGCGACATCTAAAGATGTGCAATTTTTTTTTTATTAGTTGTTCTCAATAATTTATCTTATTGGTGCATCATGGAATCGCCTTTCTGAGCTAAAGTTTATTCAAGAAATTGAAATAGAAATTACGTTAGCTTTTGGAGAATTTGCTACCAGTATTGACCGATCAAATTCATACCTTAACATGGGCCATAGAAATAGGATAGATCTCTCACTTTTCTTCTATTAATAGGTTGATTGATATTTTGTTGCAAGCTGTACAGCTCTTGATAATATGATCAAGAATAGACTTAAATGAAAGGAGAAGCTGAGGGATCACTGATATATTCTGTGAAGCATTACAATTCAAATATCTCATATTGTAAATGCATTGCGTTTGGTATCATTTTGTGAAAGTGATGGAATTGATATGCAAGGGGGTAAAGTTTTTATCAATGTGCAGTATAGGATGATATAGTGAAGTGATCTTGCTTTTGTAGTCAATTAGCAAAGGGGGTAAAGCACTCTTGGACACTTGAAGCAGTCAATATGCAAGGGGGTAAATTTTTTGTCAATGTGCAGTATGGGATGATATAGTGAAGCAGGCATGCTTTTATAGTTTTGGACACTTGGTTCGCTAAATTTTTTTATTTGTAATTATAGGAAGAAGAGGAACTGATATGCCAAATATGAGTGTTCGTACATATTGTTCATGTCAACAACAAAATCATATTATAGTTAGTCATTATTATCATGTTGATGTATTTGACGTTGTAATTGATTTTCATTGGATGGATTCATAGATCTTACTCTGTTCTTCTTTGGATCCTACTAATCATCAAGTCCTTGAACATTAATGATATTTACAATCTAGTTAGAAACTTCTATCTTCGTGATTTCACCCAAAAAGAGCTTGATGATTTGAAAAAACAATTGCAGCATTCAGATTGATGTGCCCAATCATTCAAAATTTCATATCGTCTTCAAATTCTAAATTATGTCGAGGGCTAGGCGGCTAGCTGAAACAAGAAAGTCACAAATATATTTCTTGCTTGATAGATTGATTTATTTAGTATTTGACTTTTTTGTTTCCACATCAAAATGTATATTTTCAGCCATGAGATTTATTAAAATATTACTTAGTAAAATGGAGCGTTTATTGCAAATTGTATGGTTTTTTATATTGAAAGAGATTTTGGTGAAACTATCGATTCAAATTTGATAATAAATGATTGCTTCATGAGCATTGTAGAGCATAACTTTAGTAGTACGAGATTGTGTCTACATTGATTGCAAATTTCTCATTCCCTTAGACTAGTTGTATATTTTTTTAATTACTGAAAATTCTCTCATATTATCTTGATTTGATATTAAGAAGAAAAGTTCTTAATATAAATAGTCAGAGTTGAATTGAAACTACGTAGTTCAGCTCACCATAAAATAAGTTTTTGGTTATGTCCTGGTATGTTTTTGAGGTAGAGCAACTAATCTTCAAATTGAATATTGTTCACCGATTAGGAAATGGAAAACCTCTTTTTCCTTCCTTTCCATTTTTATTGAAGGCTTGTAAACATTGTAAGGTTTTTATAGATATGAAAAAGCACCAAATCATTTATTGTGCTTTAGTTTTCCTATCCAAGTGTGGACCATAAAAAACCTGAGACATATGAAAAACTACTTGTTTTGGTATGTATATTAATGAATAAATTTGTAATACTGCCCCTTAAGAATCCTTTTTCTTGGGTCGTAAATTCATTTTGTTGGCTTGGTCTCACACTTGGGTTAAGCTAATGTTAAACTCCTGAAACCAGTTTTGGTCAATCAGTGAGCTGGTCTTGCTCAAGGATTTAAATTTAAAAAACTAGGCACATCATTATGAGTAAACAATTTCTGGTTAATATGTAAATGTTCTAAATTGTTATAAAGAGGCACTTCAAGATTATTTGTCATTGATCTTATCCATAATGATTGAATTGTAATTTGTTTTGCTGCTTAGGTTACTAGCTCAATATGGTGCAATTATTACATTCGAGGTTGGGGTTATCAATTATGTACTAGTTGAGTGCAAGCGCGGAAGAAATGGTAATTTTTGCTCCATGCTTAAGATCAATTAGACCAATCGGTTTTGCCTTACATTTTCACTCTAATATATATTAGATGGTTTAAGTTTCAAAACAATCCCATAATGGTCTCCAGACTCTTCTGATGTAAGAAGCTTCGCATAAAGAGAAAGAGAGAGAGATAGAGATTAATCACTAGGTTCTGCTTATGATATTTTAGAACTAGACATTTATTGGTTTGTGTGAGTGATACACGGAGATGGTGAAATTAATACAAGAATCCCTTAGGTAGCTGGATATATAATACTGAACAATATTTGTGAAGCGTATAGGTAAATGGCATGGAAGGGAAACTGAAACGTAGAGAGTTAGAATCGATATAGCATATTTCATGATACACTTCTTATGTATTTGCTTGGATGAGCGAAAGGGAAAATGAAGACTTTGGTTGTGTCTATTCCATCAAAAGTGACAAATGAAAAGTTTTAGCAAATGTGAATGAGAATTTAGAACTTCATATTCTTATTCAAGATAGAATGTACAATATAACATTGAATGGTTATCCCAGGTTTGAGTCCCACTTATATCAAAAAAGCATTTAATGATTATGGATAGTAAGAATTATATTTACATTTATTAAGACTTTTGAAGGTACTGACATTTTTGGAGGTTGCATAGTGTACCATCTTGAAGGGAAACACTTTATAATTCCTCCATTTTCCCTTTGTTTCATTTATTAAGGAGAGGAAAAACATGAGAGAGAGAGAGAGATGATTTATCATCCCATGATTTCAACTCTCTCTCTCTCTCTCTCAATTCATATCCTAGTGAGTGAAATGCTTTGGAGAGAATTCAAATGCATAACATTTTGCAAATTAAGTACCAAATCAAGGGCTTGACTGGGCCTTTTTTCATTTTATTTCCTGCCCATGTTGTCTGCACAAAAATAAACGAGTTGCTTTAGATTTTATGATCTTCATCTTCTCTTTGAGTGACCAGTCAAATAGACGTTGACATTACAGGAGTATTTCAATCATCATTAGTAGCTCAATTGGTAGAAATTATTAGTGGAGCTCTGGAAGCAAATAATTTGGTCCATTAGTTGTTTACATTTAATTCAGGGAGACTCATTTCTTCTTTTCTTTTCCAGAATACCTTGGGTCTGTTGATTTTGTGGAAAAGGGGACAAATAATGTTGTCTTTAGAACTTGTGATCAAGAAAGAAATCAGGTAGTATTTCAAATGGGAACTTCTGATGCTGTGAGGGCTTTGACTGCTGCTAAAATAGTGTAAGTTTATCAGGCTCTCTTTGTCTCCTTTATCATTATGTGGAATGCGGGTAATTTCAACCAACACTGAACTTTCTTATATTTAGCATATCATCTGTCTTCTCTACGTGCTGTTTTTGGTCATTCAATCTTAGTTGTTTTCCCTTTTTTGGTCATTCAATTTTTTTTTTTTTAAATTGGTTTTTCTGTTTAAGAGTTGTCTTATGCTGATTTGTTTTGGTTGCCATCGTAGTTTGATTATTGGAAGGATTTTATTTATCATTTTTTCTTTTTTCCCTTGTTTTACTTTTTCTTTTTTGAGGTAAGTGGGTAGAACTCATTTGTGTAAAAAATTCAGTTGTAGTTTTTTCGAGGCTATTTGGCACTCATCATTGTGGGGATGACTGATGAGCTATAACCAACTGCTGGAATTATCCTGGCTGATTTGTTTAATGTGAACACAGTGAATTTACAGCTGTCATAATTGGCCTCACAGAAAATAAAGACTATGGAATTTTTTAAGCAGTTGGGTTGTTATGCACTTCTGAGAGTTCATTTTCAGAATTGCATTATCAAGCCAAGAAAGAATATGGTCATCATCATAAACAGTTATCTAAGCTGTTCAAGTAGTATAAAATAGTTTAGATATGTATACAAAACTGAGAAAGAGACAATAAAATCATTAAAACAACCATGTGTGGTTGTACACTAATTTTGGGTAACCAATATCATTAAAACTAACTATTGTAGTGTTTTCATTGTGAGAAATATAATTACAGGTACACTGATTTGAGATATTTAATGTAAATTATAAGTTTTAACTTGTCCTTTATTCTTCTTATTCTTTGGCTAAACACTTGTTGTTGTAATGCTTTGGGTATATATGATCAACCTATTGGTTTGTTCCAATGGGATTAAAATATAGAGAAATCCCGAGTTTTAACTTTTTTTTTCTTTCAAAACAACCCTTTTATTTTGAATTTAGATAAAATCCCATGTATGGGGGGTTTTGGTACGCTATTAGGAGGTTTTTTAACCAAATTTTAAAACTACTAGGTGGTTTGATATACAATAAGAGGGATTTGACCTAAATTCAAACTAGAGAGTTGACTTTGAAAAGGGTCAAACCTTGGGGTTTTTATAAATCTCCCTAAAATATATGGTTTATTACTTGAAGAAGTCCTCTTGATTTCATGTATTTTGGTATTTCCTAGGCTCACAATGAAATTCTTGGTTCACTGATGCAATTTAATATTAGTTCATCACAAAGCAAACATATATTGGAGTTGGACTTAAATTTCATTATGCAGGCCTTGTATTGGTTTCATTGCATGCAAGGAATACAAATGCAAATTGCAATATCTGATTGCCTATGATTTCCTTGCTATTCCATATTTGAGCACCACATTGAGTTTCATATTTGTGGCTAAAGTTTGAATTTGGTCAGTTAAGAGGCATTTATCCTTTCCTCGTCTGATAAAAACCTTTCTTCCACATTAATCTTAAAACTATCGATAAAGATTTTTATTTTTTTTAGATGCAAAGATGTTGCTGCAGTAGATATCAATATGGGCTGCCCCAAGTCATTTTCTGTGAGCGGGGGCATGGGTGCTGCACTGTTGTCAAAACCAGAGCTCATTCACGATGTATACCTTGCATATATGTTGAAAAGTTTGTTCTCTTCTTTTCTGTTGAAAGTTTTCAGTTAAACCTAGCCCTTGACTTTTCATTTTCTCAATCCAGATTTTGACAACACTGAAGAGGAACTTGAATGTGCCAGTGACATGCAAGATTCGACTTTTAAAATCGCCTCAGGATACTGTAGAACTGGCTAGGCGAATTGAGAAAACAGGTGTTGCTGCTCTCGCGGTCCATGGAAGGTTATTCTAAGTTTGTATAAATATTTTGTTCAGGACCTGTATAACTTTCGAAATAACATAGCAGATTTAGATGTTTTACTTCTAAAGTCCTGTTATGTCATCAATGATACAAGATGGGTTGCACTTATATTTATTCAGTAGTAATGGATTATCTTTTTCTTCTGTTTATAAGGATCTGAATTGTGATATAGTTAAATTGCTGAAAGATATGTGCTGGAAATGCTATCTAATAATGTCAAAATTATGAAATCAAAATCAGCTTATTTGTATTTAAAAATGCAGTATTTTCTGAAAGTGGAAGGGAAAAGAAACTAGTCATATTTATTACTTTGCATCTCAAACGTCAAAGTGAAGTGGAGATTTAGTCATTGCATAAATGTTAATATCACATTTTCTCATAATCAAGCATCCCTCATTATATAGCCTTGAAATACTCAAAGCTAGAACTTAGTCATGATGTTTAAAGTTGAGTATCCAGCATCACTCACTAAATTTCACCTGGGAAAATATTTAATTTTAATCTTAGTTGTTGTTTTAGTGATAATCTTTGTTCCTCTTGAATAAATTGCAGAAAAGTAGCGGATAGGCCAAGGGATCCGGCTAAGTGGAGTGAGATTGCTGATATCGTAGCAGCATTATCTATTCCAGTTATTGCAAATGGTGATGTCTTTGAATACGATGATTTCCAGCGCATTAAAATCGCAACAGGTATACATTCTCTAATTCTTCCCATGGCGGCCTTAGTGCCTTACTCATCCTTGAACCTTTTCTTCCCATTGTAGCCTTACTTTTTCAGTTTACATTAGACTGTCTAATATTTAATATATACGGGAGACTGACCGGAAAATTATTAATTTAATAAGTTTCTACATTGTTTTCAGACATGATGTGTTTTCATTTCCTTAACCCTTTCTGTCTGAATTCTAACAAGTGATTTTTTACTCTAATGATCTTCGTGAAGTTCTGTTTATATTTTCAAATTGATGACTATTTCTATCCTCATTGAATCTGTTATGGATATTATAAAAGCTTTTTGATTGCATAAATTCTCATGGCTTTTGATGATAAACATACATAATTGTTGACCAGTTAAATGTCCATCTTCTTTCCAATTATTTAAAATGACATAGTATTTATTTCCTTGATCTAGTGACTACATTTTATAAAAATTAGTTAGTTTTTATATTCTATGAATTATAAGTGACACTATTTAAAAAAATGTTTTTTACAAGGTGCCTCGTCAGTGATGGTTGCTAGAGGAGCTCTCTGGAATGCATCAATATTCTCTCCTGAAGGCAGATTACACTGGGAAGATGTGAAAAAAGAGTACGTTAGGAAGGTATGTTTCCCTTGTGACCAGCTGTAATTCATTTAGAACTTGCATCTTCATTTTCCTTTGAAACAAATGAAATTTCTTGTCGAAATCAGTTTCAATGTGCATTATTTTTTATTTTGTAAATCTCTATAGATATAGATCAAGTTTGCCATTTAGTATACTGAATTTGAGAGTAATGTGCACTTACAAGTTTGTTTGCTTTTAATTTCAGAGTATCTTATGGGATAATGATATTAAAAGCACAAAGCATACTTTGAAGGATATTATAATGCATTATTCTTGCCTCGAACTCCCAGAAGGGAAGGCAGTAAACAAGTCGGAAACCTTGGCAGATCTAGCGTAAGTCTTGTTTTGGTAATTTACAGCTTGCAGAAAAGCTGATGGATTTTTTTACATCTACTGAGCTGGAAAAATCTTCAATCTACCTCAGTATCTCACCGATATATCTATCTAATAAAATTTTGTCACGTATAAGTTTATATTCAAAACCCATTTCCTTGATTATCTAGTTTGTAAAAAGATATATACGTGGCATTATTTTATTGGATGAGTGTATCACTTAAGCATGATGGCATGATGGCATGAAATGCTCGTCCCACTAAAGGCCTTTTCCTACTCACCTGACATTTTGTTGCCATTGATTATATCTGTGAATGTTCCGTGTCATATTCTAGATCTCTCCTCCTTTGAAATGAATTCTTATACTATGAGTTTGTAAGATTCAGCCAATTAATGAACAACTCACAGAGATATCTCAGCTGCAAGTGTTTAGTCATAATCAGTTATTTCTATCAAGTACAGATGTTAAAAAAATGCTTAAGGGTATTGATTAGTGATTACGAAAATTTTGTTGAGAAAATTTTCTTGAGAGTAGTTCATGCAAGTGCAAACATCACATACATATCTGTTTTCACAAACCAGTTCATAATTGTGTATGCTAAGTTTTCCATTTATATAGAAAATTTTCATTTATTTCAATGAACGAAACTCGAGCTTACCCAAGATCCTTGCATAATAGACTTGCAACCCATACTAAAGTTTGAATAGATATAGTTGCAGAAGTGTGATTGATAGGAGTTTCCTACTTTGGAAGTGGTTAGCTGAATGTGGTGTTTACTTTTATCATTCTTTTCAGGAAACTCTATGGGGAGGAAAAGTACTACCATTTTGTTAACGAGAACCGTGTCTTGCTCAAGTTGAACAGGATTGCTGAGCTTTGATAAAATGCAGATTTACCATTTGATTTTATATACCTTACATCTATTTCATTCTTAATCTTAACCATTTAGATTATACAGGCGAAAACCACCTTAACCGAAAAAGGTTTGAATGTTTGATGAAGAGGCTGATGTCTGGGAGGCTTCTGGGTTTGGGGCTGATCCGTTGACATTTTATAGAAAACAATACTGTAGAATTGTGGTCCTTAATTTATGTTGTACTTCTTTTCTTTAAACTTTTGACAGCTTGCATCTCATTTCAGATCTTGTAATGGACAAGTAACTTTTTCTGATTTGACTGGAAATATCCGTGAAGAGTACAATGAAATATACAGTAGTAAAAAGGGTTGGTTGCATTCTTTCATGTAAAATATATTCTATCTATTATGATAATTGTGCTTTGCGCTTTTTTTTTTTTATAGTTCATGTTAGGTTATTCTTCAAGATCAATTTATTCAAAATCTTTTGCTGAAAAGTGAAAACTCATTCCAAGTAATTTTGTAACTATATAAATAATAATAATAATAATAATAATTTGGTAACTAATTCGTGTAAATAATAGATTGTTGTTATAGTTATAAATTACTTGTCCCAGGTTATTTGAGACGAATTTTAAAATAGCAAATAAAGATTTTCAATAATTTATGATCGACATTTTGGATAAAGGAAGCTAGAAAACAGATTTTTTATTTTAATATTTTTTATTTTATTTTATTAACTTAGAAAAACATTTTGAGCAAAACATTTTGGATGCATCGGAAGATATGATGGAAGGATCCAGAACTCAGGGTGAATTGGGTTAACTCCGGACCATTCAAACACTCCAAGTATCTATTACAATACCAACCAACATAATGAATATTATTTAATTTAGGGATTTTAATAAATAAATAAATAAATAAAAACCCTCTCTCGAAAAATATTAACCATTTTCCATCATCTAGTTTCAGTAATAATCATTAATTTTACACCATGTTGTTAGAAATAATTGAAAATGCTAACAAAAGTTGATTTATATTTGAATCAATTATTTGTATTTTAAACTTTTTTAAAAAAATCATTTATCATTTATATCTTAATTTATAATTGAATAAAAATATAAATTAGGAGGATCTCCGTAAAAATTGAAATAGCTCGATGATAACGATATCAAATTCAAGTCATATGACTCATATTCCACTTCCTAATCTCAAATTTGTGTTATGTTAGCCTCCTGCATAGATTTATCATTTATACATTTATTATAAGAAAATAAATTCACACGTCATCTAAAATCTAGATTCAGCGTTACTAATAAATTATTTAGCTTTCGTGATTACAGGAACTCAGGAAGTAGTAATCTCACAAGTCACCAGATGGTCCCCCGTCCCCCAATTTCAACCGACTAATTCAACGGCCACGATTAACGATGACAAAAAATTTATCTTGTAACTCGTGCGTACAGGATCCTCTCTCTCTCTCTCTCTCTACTGGATAAAACGGTGATATACAAATCCCCAGAAGGCCTATTTTGGTAAATTCACACGACATCTCTCATTGCTCCATCTTCTTCTTCTTCCTCCATAGAGAGTCTAGAGAGATTGCGTTTACTTCTCAACTAGGTTTCTCTCATCTCTTCTCTATACGAAAACATTTACGTGCGTATCTCTTTCTTTTTTTCTCTCTTCACTTTCAGATTTTTTATTTCAGATCAATATATAAACTTGTTTTCGTATTTTTTGACCAACGGTGTCTTTAAAATCACGTGCGTATACTCTCTCTCTCTCTCTCTCTCTCTCTCTCTCTCTCTCCATTTGAAAATTCTTCTTATCCATTTGCTGCATAAAAAAATAAAAAAAAGAATTGTATCGACTTTTGGATGCGGTTTCTGGTCTAGTTGGTGGATCTTACCACTTGAATCTCTGCCATTGATTTGGATTTTGGTTGATGTGTTTGATTTGATTAACATTATGATTGGAAATGAAATTCGGTTTGTAGCTATATTGATTTATGTATGATGATTTGTTTGTTTTTATGTCCGAAGTTGGTGGTGTTATTGACAGGCCTGACTTATATTTGATCTATAAATCTATTGCAGTTATTGGTGAAGTTCACAACTTACTGCAAACACTTATTTATTCAAGGTTGGTGTCTCTCTCTCTCTCTCAGTTTTTAATTATTGGAATGTTATATTTGCTGATGTTTTTTTTTTTTTTTTAATGATATTATTAGTATTATCATGTTGAAATATAACGAGATTAGTGATTTTACCACATTTGCTTAGAATTGAGATTGATGAGATTTTGTTTTTTCAAGCTGTTTTAACATTGATGCTGATTTTTTATACTGCATTGTGTTGATTTTAGAGTCATATTACTTGCTACTGTTTGATACAAGTTTTAACTTGTAGTATTTAGCATTTGCTATTAGTTGTTTAGGAGTACTACTCGGAATTGTTGATAGTATAGCTTTGGAAATTTGATGAAGACAATTGCAGTGTATTCTGTCAATATTTTACTTGCAATTCTTTCTGGATCAACATGTCTATTAGTATAGATCTATCCTCTTGTCAAAAAAAATATCGTAGAATTTAGAAGTCAAATTTAAGCCACGGTTCCTGCCTCTTATTATCTACAGATTGTTTTCATGCTTTTTGGTCCTCAAAACTTGCCTAGGGAATTTCTTGATTGGAGAAATTTTCTATGGAACAGAGTACTGTGGTGTTTTATCCAATTATTATGAAGATTTACAAGCTCTTTCATTATGAAGCTCGAAGTTCTTCATTTATCTAGTTCATTGGAGGATTATTTGACCAAAATTCTTTTCTTCACTTATTTGGACAAGTACTTCACTCGTATACATTGTTTATCTTTCATTTTCTTTTAATATAGTTTTGTCATGTTTCCCATAAAAATTTTTAAAATAAAATAAAAAACAAAACAAAAGATACTAGGAAAGTGATTGAAATTTGTTACCATTTTAAATTTTGTTTGGAGATCTATTTTTGAATTTCTGTTAAACCTCTTCATTTTTTCAAAGGTTTTTTATTTTGTTTTGTTTTTCTCTGTCTATTATGAGGTAATCGAAGAGAAACATGAGACTTGTAGCTCAAGGTCATTCTTTGCTAATTCTAAGCCGTCACGTGCATTCTAGTTCTTGCAGAAGAACAACAATGATTTCAGTTTCTCCAATCATCTAGAGATAAATTACTCTTTAACTAAGTTTAAAATCAGCTTGGTTTCTGTTGATTCTTTAACAATGAAATAAGTAAAGCAAAGCTAGAATCCTTAGACGGTTAGATCCCAATGACATGTGAGTCATGTGAAAGAATCTACTTTGTTGGGGGATGAATCGATGATCGACTTCAGCTCATTAAGGGCACGTTTGTCTCTCATTCCCTATAAAGATCTTTTAAGTTATTGTTTCTTTAATAAATAAAAAATGGTTTCATGGATCATGTGTGGTACTATTTTTTTGTCATCTATTGCCTACATTGAGTATCTTTACCTATTTAAAGTAGGTTAGACCATTCAGGAAGGCACATTGAAAAAATAAAATTATGTATTTTTCTGCGATCCCATGATGTGAAATAAAATTTTCTTTAAATTTTTTTATATGTAAGTATTTCATTAAATTTTAATTTTGTTTATATTTTCATGTTTAATCCATTCGCATAAGTATGCTTTGTGCTTGTCATTGATTGGATCCTATACATTAGAACACATGAATGGTATCAGAGCCTTCTTTTTTTTTACACAATGTATGGATCCTACTAATTTTGGAAATTAGAATACAAATTTTGAATATAAGAAATCCACTTACAATTTTCACAAGATTCTTTCTCATGGTCCTCAGTGGTCTCCACCTGCTTAGCTAGTAGTATTAGAATCTATTTTTGTTGTAGCTCAAACAAATGCAAATCTTGAACTTATTCATGGTATAATTGAATTTTCAATTGTAATACTGCTTCTGCTTTTTAAAGTTGTAGACCTTTTTATGCTACGCAAAGAATGCTTTATATTCTCAAATTGTGAAGCCTTCATTTGTTGCTTCTCCTAGTGGTTGGCAAAATAAGGGTCCAGACCCTACCCAGAACCAGACCCACAAAAGACCCGCAAAATTTTAAAGGGTCCAGACTCACACCAGACCCTCATAAACTGTTGTCTGGACCCAAATTTATCTCATATTTTGACCTGGATTTGTCAACCCGAATCTTTTGACCCGACTTTTTTTTACCAATTTTTTTACAATTTCAAGATGTTTCATCTTAAATAGCGAATCTAAAATCAATTTAAGCATACAATGACTCAAACCCAAAACATTAAATATTAAACATTGGTAGCTTGAATGAACTTTGATAACTTGAACATAAGACATTAACACATTTTATAACTCGAATCTAAGACATTGTCACATTGTTAGACCCAATAAACAATAAACGAACGATGTAATCAATTTAAAATAAGATTTACAATCAAAACTTTTATTTTTTTGTTTTTAAGAAACCACCCAAACAAAATTAAAATTAAAACTAAATTGTTCTAAAAAAAAAATTAAAATTCCACATTTTACTACGCAAAATAAAAGTCCAAATTTAAAACAAAAAGAAATCATTATACATAAACATAGGCTCTACTTGAACCACATCAATTTAAAAATCATTATCATCATGCTAGCATTTGTAGAAACCCAAACTAGGAAAGAAAAAATGAAAAAAAAAAAAGACCTCGAGGCAGATCGTCAACATCTATCTCTCTCACTCTCAGTTGGCCCTTCTTTGAGACTATGATGTTTTTTTTTTAATCTAATAAAAATAAAAATTACAAATCTAACCCAATCTCCATTAGCACTTGGGATCTCAGTTCACATTCTTAGAACTTACAAAACAAATCAACCCCACCTCTAATTTGTGCCATAGTCGAAGATGGTCTTTGTTTTGTGTGAACTTGTCAGAGATATTATCTGTTTCGGGACCAAGAAGACAACGACAAATCTTGTTACCGTAGAGGGTGTAGTCGATGACAGAGTCGGGAGGAGGTTCTTCGGAAAGCCAACTTTGGGGAGGAGGTCTAGAACTGTTGATGGGTGCAGCAAAGGTTGTGAGTTCTGGTCGGAAGAGAGAGAGAATGAGAGATGAGAGTGGTCGAATGTTGATATGTGTTTTTCTAAAACCTAGTTTTAGAACCGGTTTTTTGCGGGTCTAATATGGACCCGCATCTTTACCCTTAACCTACCCGCAAATAATGCGGGTCTGGAAATTAGGGTAAAATGCGGGTCTAGTGAATTGAGGTTCGGTTCTATACCCGGACCACATTGGTGCGGGTAAGGGTCGGCCCATTTTGCCATCCCTACTTCTAGAGCCATGTCAATTAGTAAACATGTGTTTGTGCCTAAATTTTCATGGAAGTGTGAGAAGCCACACTGATTACATTCAAATGCCATTCTTGTCATTTCGTTTGTAAGAGCATCTGGATTTTTTTTTTTTTTTTATAATTACAAGCATCAAGTCTTCTAGTCGTTTTATGATGCTTCTTCTCTTCTGGGTTTTCTTTCTCTATATGTATATATTGAATATAAGTTTTTTTCTTACGTTGTCCATCCACCATGGTTGGCAGTGAGGTATATGAATATATCACATCTTCATTTCTGTTAATTCATTTTAGCTTTCATTGACATGACCATTTATTGAAGGCTCTATCCCACTAGAATATTTTAATGTAATAGTTGTCATATCAAGTTCCCTTGCTTCTACTTACAATTTTAGTCTTGGTTAAAACTTTTTCATTGGGACTAGTATACGGTTGCTATATTTTCTCTCTCATATATTGACACAATGCTATATGTTTTTATGTGCTTACAACTAAATTCCAGGATTTTGTTTTAGAACTAATCTAACAATTTAGAAAAATGAAAATAAAATTCCGACTTCAGCTCAGCTAGTCAATTGTAAAAGTTTAATTGAGCTAATTTGAAACTCTAACCGAAGCAACTAGCAGAGAGTGAAAACAGAAACATTTGATACAATGGCATAGTAAATTGCTCACGGCATGATCAATTATAACAGCAAAAAATCTATGAGCTTATACAATGGTCATCTTCTCACGTTGCTGAGACGTGCTGAAAGGATTCATATATGTGCATCTGATCGCTATCAGAATTTGTTTTTGGTATAGAGCCAACTTTGTATATGATCCTTACGCACATGTACTAACATTTACACTGGATATTGTGTTCACATGAATGGTTTGCAATATTCATACCAAGTACCAGATCTGGATTTAGGCTTTTTATATTTTTCTCTTCTAATTGATCCTTGTAATTGACTTTGATTTGGCCACTAAACAACTATATAAGCTTACATTTGGTGCTAAGTTGGTAGCTTTATATATTTGAGAATCCAAGACTTCTCTCTACCTCGTTGATGTCTTTGCTGCTGTTGTAAACTAAACTTAGACAAAGTTGTGAAGTAGGGATGGAGTCTTCTAATGTTTTGCATGTTGCCTGATGGAAGTTCTTTGCATTTGAATTATGGACTCAGCGAAGCTCTCTTTTCTCTCGTATCTTGCAGGTTGATTCCTTGTTGCAAACTACTGATATAGTGAATTGAACTAACATGGAGCTGAATAACATTAAAGATGCATTTGATCGTGTTGCTAAGAAGCAAAAACTGTCCTGCTCTAAAACTCAAGAAGTGATCGACCAGATTTTCCAAGAAATTGGGAAGGCACTAGAAATATTAAAGTCAGCCTCCGAATTTGATGACAAATATGTCCTCAACGAGCTTAAGATAAAGCTGCAAGAAATTGCTCCTCTTAGTCAACTGGAAGGCACACAGAAGGAACTAAACGTAGCGGTGAGCAAGTACACAAAGGTCTTGGAGAAATCCTTCAATCCAGATATAGCCAAGGCTTACAGAAACATAGAATTTGACACTCACACGGTTAACCAAATAATTGCTAGCCATTTCTACCGTCAGGGCCTTTTTGATGTTGGTGACTGCTTCATAAGTGAGACCAAGGAATCAGAATGTGCTGCTGTTATGAAATCCATTTTTCAGGAGATGTATCAGATACTTGAAGCCATGAAAATGCGGAACCTAGAGCCTGCACTGAAATGGGTTGCTGCTAACTCTGACAATCTCAAAGAAAATGGGTCAGACCTTCAGCTGAAACTTCACAGCTTGCAGTTTGTAGAAATACTACGAGTTAGAAGCAGAGAGGAAGCTCTCAAGTATGCTAGAGCATACATTTCTCCTTTTGCTTCCGATCATGTGGCAGATATCCAGAAGCTCATGGGCTGTCTCGTCTGGTATGGGAAGCTTGATCGTTGCCCGTACTCGCAATTACTTTCTCCAAACAATTGGGTTACAGTTGCAGAGGAGTTAACTCGGCAATTCTGCAATCTGATTGGACAATCTCATGAGAGCCCGCTGACTGTGACAATAGCTGCAGGTGTTCAAGCTTTGCCGCCTCTTTTGAAGTTTATGACTGTGATGGCAGGAAAGAAGAACGAATGGCAATCAATGAAGCAGTTGCCGGTGCCAGTGGAATTGGATAAGGAGTTTCAGTTCCATTCGATCTTTGTGTGTCCGGTGTCAAAGGAGCAATCCTCTGAAGATAACCCGCCAATGATGATGTCTTGCGGCCATGTGCTTTGCAAGCAATCGATTAACAAGATGTCGAAGAATCATTCGAGAACGTTCAAGTGTCCTTACTGCCCGACTGATATCGATGCATCACAGTGTAGGCAGCTGTATTTCTAATGTATACCCTAATATGTACATTGGGTTGTATCAAACTCTCTTCCTCTGTCTCTCCATCTCGAACTAAATTTCAATCAAGTTCAGAAGAAACTGGTGTTGTGTTGTGTTGTGCAGCGAGGAATGTTGGCGGTGGTGGCGGGCCTGGTGGCAGAAGATGGTCTGTTGTACTTATACACTATTAATTGATGCCATTTGTTGTAAATAGAAATTCTTTCTGCATACCTTTTGTTTTAGATGGACCAATTGTTTGGAGGCTTTCTGGTTGCTTTCCGGGTAGGCCCAAGCTTGGAGGATCATGTCTTCACCTGAAGTTCTTCTGGATAATGGGTTGGGCTTTGTTGAAATGGGCCTAATTTCGGAGATTTCAGAATTGAAATGTATATGATTCAGAGTCCTCAGGTTTGGAAGTCTAGTCAGCACTTATTTATGTGTGGATTTAGGTCGAGCAACTAGTTGTCTGGATAATATGACATCCAGATTGTGTGATCAGTTGTTTAGGATGTAGAACTGAACAAAAATTGCGGGCACCGGTTTGTACTTTGATAATCTGTTTATGATGAAATCTGATGCTAGACAAGTTAGAAGACTGTTGGAACCTATTGACATTGTACACCACAGTGCGGCCTAGATGACCACTTTCATGATTGAAAGAGGTTGGCTTCCAACACAGTGAGGGGTTTACCCATGCTTATTGCGGTTTTATGGGCAATGGTATGACAGTATATACAATGTTTCAAGGCTTGAACCTTAGTGGATTGATGGAGATCTTGAAGTCTCCTGCCACCAAGTCAATGGGACTCTTAACATCTATTTTTGACATTGAAACACCAATGAATGCCACCTCTTTTTACAACTTTTCACTATTCCTAAAGTAACTATAAACTTGAGCAAGCAAAATAAAGCAACTCCATAGTTTTCCTTGTAAATGGTAGAGTATAGCAATTGGCAAGTAATTTTATGAATCCCGAATGTCACGCTGCAGCTCTACGCAAATATGCAATGGATGTCCCTTTGTTGGGTTATGGGTAATTGGAGAAAAAAAAATGGTGCACTTTGGAGATGCAGGTATAAAAAGTAGCAAACAAAAGGCATGCACTCATCAACACCACTAAAAGCTTATATAAAAAAGGTGTGCGCAATTTATGGAATTCATAATCAGTAACCCAAAAAGTTGCTCTCTCAGTCTCATAGACTGTAACTCTGTAAGTCCCTTTTTAAGCTTAAGATTAATGTCACCCCTTTTTAGGCTTCAAAAGGCTTTACAAACTTTTTATTTTCTTTCCATTTTATCTTTTAACAATTACAAACGTGTAACTAAAGTCATGCTAATGTAAATAATTTACACAATTCTTCACAAAAGATCAGAAAGTGAAAGCTTTTGTGCAATTGGAAACAAGTGAAACTGTGAAAGTTCATTTCATGATGACGTGGTCCTCAAATTTTTAACTCTTAACCATGTGAATTGTGATCAGTCCATTGGTGTAATTAAGATAGAGATAGAGATGGGGATTTTAGGTAATTTCATAATTAGGTAGGTGGTCCTTGATTTTATTTTTAACCCATGTGATCACCTACTTTGTTTAGTTTTTTATGGTAAATGATTGTGACCCTTAAGGAATTCTTAATGGATGTTGTTTTTCCCAATTTGTGTATACGTGAGGCTTTATGAAGATGGCTTCAATCTTAACTTCGTCCTCCTTCAAGAAAAATGAAAAAGAGGACCCATGTACTTTCTGAAAATTACACCCCCTTTTTAATTGTCTAAATTCAGACTTAAATGGTATTTTAAATGAAGTTATGCTTTGTTAATATATAGCAGAATAGAATTACAGAAATTGCAATGACCTAATTTGCACAAAATGTAGAAAGCCATGGTAAAAGGTAAAAGGTAAAGGTTAGGGTCATACTTATGAATCATGATATCTGATATACTTGTATTGATGCCAAAATTTCACATGGACAAACGAGATATTGTTTATATTGATCCATAAGGTTTTACGGTTTTATCCTTAAAGTGCCCTCGTGAAGTTAATGTTAGTATTTGCCTATCAATACTATATAAACTAGTATTGAATTCAACCGATGTGGGAAAACCCCATGATTTTAAACTAGTGTTTTTACAAGCTTGGAGGCAACAAAAATGGCACATCAATTAAAGAATGAAATTATGGTGTTGACTAAAATTGAAAGGGGTGGTTGTTGTAAACATTGATTGATGATGATGATGAGGCAATTCCAAGGTTTTGATAATCTGACAAGTTACAGGTAAGCCAAATGCCAGTTGTCAGTATAAATAATGAATCAGATTCTTTTTGATTTATAAAAATCTTAATGTTAATATTGGAGGAGCATGTCTTTTGTTACGTTGTGGGGGTGACATAATAATGGCCACCCACAATTCAGACCAACTCTTTGGATTGTAGGCCTTTAGAAATTTCTACCAAATCAAATGTCTATTAATTGCTCTTCTTCTTTATTGTTGTTGTTGTATTCTCTGTGTCGACTTTTGTTTTTGAGCTATGGACTTGCTCTAACTTTCGGTTAGTGGATAGATTTACTCTTATAAGTGCAATCCACCTCTTTCAGATTTTCCTATTTTTATTAAAGGAAAATGTTTGGGTACTAGTCGGTACCCAAGATATTGACCCACCAATGGGGTGTTGGCACGTGGTATTTTTCTTTCACTTTTTACATTTATCCCCTTATATAGTTATATTCTTTCAAAATGGGCCACGTGCCAACACCCCATTGATAGGGTCAATACCCAAGCATTGTTCTTTATTAAATGGGTAGTGTTAACTCCATGTTAACAACCACTTTATTACTATAATTGAAAAATAGTTACTGTATTTACTGTAATATAATAATAAGGGCACGTTTACTAATCAAGAATGAGTGAAATCGAAATTAAGTTCCAGTGGAAATGGAATGAAAGGGAATCGGAATTAAATTGCAAATTTAATTATTATGTTTACTAACTTTTTTAGAATTAGAAATAGAATCAAATTTATACAAAGTTTATTATAAAAATACCCTTATGTACACAAAATAGCTATATATATACATATACATATAAGAGATGTATGAGTATAGCTAATAAATAAATAAATAAATAAATAAAGTTTTTTTTTTTTTTCACAATTTGATTTTTTCCACAGTATAGTTTTTTTTTTTTTTTCAATTTTTTTATAATTCATAATTATATATATATAGAGTAAACATGAACAGTGAATATGAAAAAAAGAGTAAACAACGAAGTCTATATTAGTGAAGTATGAAAAAAAAAAAGAGTCAACTGCGAAGTGTATATATATATGTATGTATATATATATTTATAATTATGTATATATATTTTTTGTAAATAAAAAAAAAATTAAGTAAGGATATTTTAGTAAAAAGATATGAATTCTCTTTTTCAATTTGGAAAAGGAACTTGATTCCTAAGGTGGGTGAGGGCTTTCATTCAGAAACTTAATTCCTAATATGTGTGTGGGGTCCATAAACTTAATTTCCCACGAATTTAGTAAACACATGAATTTGAATTTATTTCTGATTAGTAAACACGCCATAAATACAGTTATTGGATATGTGTGCTTATTTCTATTTATGAAAATAAAATGGTTGTTAACCAGTGCCCTTTGAACAGTACATGTTAACACTACCTTTATTAAATTTAATGTTCTTGATTTTCTTTATGTTTGGTCGGATGTCAAACAAATTTAATTAGCTTATAAATTTGTCAAAAATGTTTTCAATGTTTTTTTTTTTTTTTAAGTCATCCTAAATCAACCAAAAAAAAAATTGACTTTTCAAAGGAAGTAACTAGTAACTACCCATATTGAATAAACGAAACAATTATTAATTATACCAAATGCATAATTGAACGGCGCCGTACAAAGGAAATCCGTATAATGAGGATTATGTAGAAAAAGCCCAAAAAAACAAAGAAGAAGGAAAGAAAAAAAAAAAAAAAAAAAAAAAAAGTTGTACTTGATGAAACCTAAATGCATTATGGATTGTGAATTGTTGGCGAGTTAGCTAGAACTTGTTATTATGAGTAGTGTGTGGGTGTGGGTCCTTCACATAATGAGCTAAAATTATATGATTAGTGGAATTTATTTCTTTCATGCACACACACATGTACTTGATTACCTAATTTATAATTATTATTAAAAAAAAAAAAAAAAAATTGTTAGAGCTTTAATTTTTGCAACCAAAAGGGTCCAAAATCTTACTAGTGCGCCACCACACACACATTAGCCGCACAAAAAAGTGAAACAAACAATTAATACTAATAAATTATTTAAATTCCATAATGGGGGGATTTGATAGCAAGGAACAAAATTATATAAAGCATTGACCATCATTACAAGAACTTGGAGAAACATGACAAATCTCTTGCTTGATTTTTATATTTCTATCAATGATTTTTAATAAATAAATAAATAAATAGCAAACATTCATACATAAACATACAAAAATGAACCCCATTTCAATATTTCACATCCAATTTTAATTACAAGTTCTATTTGATTAGAGTAAAATCTAAAAACACAAACAAACAAACAAAGAACAAAGAAACAACACTCCTCTCCATTTCCTACCATAATTTTTTTTTTTCTTTTAAATAATTATTAAAATTATTTACTAAATTAGAGAGGAGAGTAGTGACAAAAAAGAATTGAAGAGAAGAGAGAACTCAATCAATCTCATGTGGGGTTTCGATTCTTTTTTTCCCTTTCAATTTCACTATCTCATCTTTTCCTCTGCAGAAAGGGCCTAGCCGTCGCCTACTGCTTGTCGCTATTATGCGCCTGGGTCCCCAACCAATCCTATTTATTTTAATTAAAATTATATATAAATATATATTTCTTTTTTTTTTTTTTTTTTGATTTTTTTGATTTTGATTTTGTATTACAAAATATATTAAAATCTTGCATTTTCAAAGCCGTGCAAATCGCTGACTCTGTTCATATGTTTCCTCATAATAGCTACTTTAGCCAATCTTTCGGCGGCTCTCCAGGCCGATGTCGGCGTAAGCGGCTCTGGCTTATCTTCCACTTGACCGTTGTTTATTCTCTGTCTTGGAGTTTGACTCTGCAGCACCTGCTGCCTTCGCTTATGCAGCTCGGCTAACTCGGCGTCCAAGCCGCGCAAGTACTCCTCAGCTGAACCGGAGCTTGACTGCATCAACAAAGCTCGAGCCGATGACAACAAGTGGTATGCTCCGGACAAATCATTGACCTCAATCAATCTCCTAGACTCAGCAACAGCTCGTGTGGTGACGTGAAGGTTTCTCAGCCGTCTGACGCTTGGAGACGACGATCTAACGGCCTGCGGTCTTGGTGCTAACATAGGCTGTTCTTTAGAGCAGATTAGTTCCTGCGATGATGGGTCCTTGTAAGAAGATCGTACGGATAACACATGGCGGGACCCAATGGACGTAGCGGGTACTTTTAATTCGATCAACAACTCTCTCTCCTCCTCCGCGTACAAATCGCCGATCCGGACTGAACCCGACCCGAAACACGTTGGACGACCCGTTAGACTGTAAACTGCGGCTATTTCAGCCGGGGCAGACCCGGACATGAACCCGAGTTGGAGCTTCAGGTCCTGAATCACCACGCTCAACAAACCGCCAACACACTTGGCGAAAGGGTCGTCTTGTGGAGCGTGGTTGCACGCGCCGCTATCGGTAAATCCGATGGAATGAACCGGGATTTCCGAGTAAGATATGCGCGTGGAGGACACAACCGGTGATGAACGGCTCTGATTTGATGATGACTCTGATAGAAGTATGATAGTGGCAACAGGATTTCTCTCGCTTCGATCTTCGAGCACTTTGACCGCCTTTTTCAGCGCGTCGCTCGCACTCATTCCTTGACCAGTGGTCCCAATTGCGTCGATGATCCTGCGAGCGGACCGCCGTCCGTTGGTGGTCATCCGCCTCAAAGGCAGCAACCTTTTCGACGTAGCAGAGAATGCGACGATCGATAAACGATCGGACGAGTCCAAAGACGATACCACCAAGCGCATAGCTCGCTTCATCTTCTGAAGCTTGACACCGCTCATGCTCAAGCTCACATCAACAACTGCAACCAAATCTACCGGAGGGCGTCTCATGCCACGCGCCCCAGCGTAGGGAGGAGCCTTGACCTTCATTAACAACGCATATGTTTCATAGCTCCTGGAGACAGCCAAAAAGGCGGCGTCGGGCAACAAGATGGTTTGGACATTGGACGGAGGAGTGGTGGAAGAAGCAGTGACGAAGAATCCTTGGAAGTGGTTTTGGTTGAGGTCTTCTTCGTCGGATTCTGGGATTGGATTGAAGTGTGCTAGTGAGATTGGAGAAGCTAAGGGCTCGTCGTCGTTGTAAACTCGAAGATTCTTCGTTGGTTGTTGTTGAGACCAAATTGGGACTTGGTTCCATTGAGAGGTACAAACAGGGCATGTTAAAAGATGGTTCTTTTTAAAGTGAGTGGCGATACAAGGAAAGTGAAAAGTATGAGAACACTCGGCTGTGAAAATCGCTGTTCCTTGTCCTGTTTTCACGCTCTGTAAACAGATTCCACATCTACTCTGCTTAATCACAATCACAATCACAAACCCATTAGTACAAAAAGTGTACAAAAATATTTAACTTTTTTCTGATTATGTAATATTAAGAAAACTTACTTTGGAGAGACGTAGGCTGGCTTTGAGGAGAGAGAAGCTGGAAGGTGATTTGGGAGATGATGGATTCGACAAGTTGAATAGTCTAGGAGTACTGTTGTTGGTGGTGGTGGTTTTGCAATGGATTTTGGGGCTGTTTGGTACGGACGAAGTAGTAGTAGTAGTAGTGGTGGTGGTACGGCACCGGAGACTTGGGCTTGAAACCGGTTGTGACTGCAAACGAGGCGTTGAAGGATTTGAAAAGAAACCCAATTTAGAGCGGAATCTTGGGCTTCGATTGCTATCTTTATCACAATGTTGCTTCTGTTGCTGCTGCTTATCTGCCGCCACCACCACAGTGGTTGCTGCTGTTGCTTCTCTCTCTTTTGGAATAGATGTGCAAAACGCTCTTCTCCAACCGGTCACCATGCTCACCAGAAACGTAATATCTCACTAAAAAATCACTTCTTTTTAATCGGATTCAGTACTGTTGTAATAAGCATCAATTTTCGATACCAAGACTCTCAGAAATGCAAAGCTCTATCTCTCAGCTGGCTCTCTCTGAAATTTTGAAATCATCTTAACACAAGACACTCTCTCTCTCTCTCTCTCTCTCTCTCAATGAAATGAAGGGTGTGTGGGATATTATGAGATAATATTATATCCATCCATGATCCATGACATGTATAAAGAAGAGATAAGTGGAAACTTGTTACCTCCAGTAAATAAGTCAACCAAAGCCCACTTTTATTATTATTATTATTATTATTATTATTTCTTAATATATATATATATATAGTATATGACACAGTATAAAAACTACAAATCCCAATCCCATGTTATGGTCACCGACCTTTTCTCTGCAAACAGATTCATATTTCACCGTCTCTCATGTTAAAAAAGGACACATTTGTTTCACACTTTCGCCTTACTCTTCGCTACCATTTCCTCTTTTTCGATAAACTTTTTTGTTTTTTTTTTTCAATCTCATACGTGAATAATTAATTACTTTAATTTAGAAAATTTAATGAAATATTAAATATTCTCCTATTAATTAATTAAAATTAATATACAAGTCATGTTACAACACTGTGCAAGTGTAGGTGTAGGTGATCGCTGATCCGGTGAGGGTCCAATTCGTTGCAAGTGAAATAAATGGAAGGGATCTTTGTGATTGTGACCAGGGTAAAATGGGTATTTGACAGGGAGGGTAACGACCATATTTTAAAATAATAATTTTTGTTTTTTTGGGGACAATCAGGACATCAATCCCTAGGTAGCCTTCAACAACTGTACATTAGGAACCACCCTATAATTATATCTCTGGTTTTGTGAGAGGGTAGACTTATGACCCCTCTGCCCACGGCCCATCATTTACAATTATTTAAATTAGGGAATATTGCACAAACTTACCCTTACGTTTCCCATTACGGCATAATATTCAACTAATACATTTAATTACACAAAAAACCCCTCCTGTTAGTTAAATATGGTTAAAAATAACCATCGACTATTATTTTTTTTAAAAGCCCCAAATTGTCCATGCACTTTATTACAAAAAAAAAATTAATTTCCCTTTATTTAAAACATTATCCACTTTAAATTATTAGAATATTAAAAATAAATACTAAACATAATCCTTTTTAAATAAAAAAAAATCAAAAATAATATATTAAAAACAAAACAATTTAGGAAAACTTTATTTTGAGAAAATACAATTTAATAATATTTTAAAAACAAAACAAAAAAAAATGTTATTTTGAGAAAATATAATTTAAAATTATGCAAGTCCAATATGAATAATGGTAATATGCTATATATTTTTGAATTTTTTTGTTTTTGTTTTTATTATATTATTTTTGAATTTTTTTTATTTAAAAAGGATTATGTTTAGTATTCTAAACACAAATATAAATAAAAACATCAAAAGTTTGAAATAAAAATATAATCATTTGTCATAATAAAATATAGTAGTACCGAAAATTTATTCAATGTTTATCTCTATAAGACAAAATAATTTGACTCAATATAAATTACGCATTATATTTTGATTCAAAAATAAAAAATAAATACTAAATATAATCCTTTTTAAATAAAAAAAAAATATATGTTTTAAATTTCAAAAATATATAGCACATTGCTACTATTCATATTGGACTTGTATAATTTTAAATTATATTTTCTCAAAATAACATTTTTTTTTAAAAATTGTAGTTTCTCAAAATAAAGTTTTCCTAAATTGTTTTGTTTTTAATATATTATTTTTGAATATTTTTTTATTTTAAAAGGATTATGTTTAGTATTTATTTTTTATATTCTAATAATTTAAAGTAGATAATGTTTTAAATAAAGGGAAATTAAGATTTTTTTGTAATAAAGTGCAGGGGCAGTTTGGGGCTTTTAAAAAAAATAATGGTCAATAGTTATTTTTAACCATATTTGACTAACATGAGGGGTTGTTTGTGCAATTAAATGTATTAGTTGAATATTATGCTATAATGGGAAACATTAGGGTAAGTTTGTGCAATTTTCCCTTTAAATTATTAGTTTGGTACTTATGGTGGGTTGAAATTCGAATATATATTCATTTTAGTGTATATGTAGTATAATTTTTTTTATTATTATTATTTTTTTTTTTTTTTATGTATAACCACTATCGGGACCGGCGAGAATAGGCTCTACAAGCATAGCTCGAAATACTACGCTCACAATCGGAGAGAGGATACAGGTGGAATACAATTACTCTCATAGCTGGAATGCTCTCAGAACTGGGAGAGAGCTATCCACACTTGGAATTTAAAAGCCAAAGGTGGGACAAAGAATAATATATGTACACATACCATAGCGTTGAACCGTGGTCGTTATGAACCGTGGTCGTTAGAGCTGACCACGGTTCCGGTAAACCGTCAGTTTTGTCCGCGGTTTAACTGTCCGCGGTTTAACTGGAACCGGATGGGACAAACCGAAACAGAAACCGAAACCAAAACAGACGATTTGGAAACCAATTGGAAACTGGTGGTTCTGGTTCTGGTTTTGGTTTTGGTTTTGGTTTTGGTTTCGGTATGGGATTCCTCCAAATCGGCCGAAATCGACGGTTTAAACCACCGGTTTATAAAAAAAAAAAAATAATAATAATAAATCAACCAATCAGAAGTTGCCACGTGGCACTTTTTTGATTGATTTTTTTTGAAAAACCGCCCAAAAACCGAAATCGTACCCAAACTATCGGTTTTGAAACCGAAACAGCCAAACCGGCGGTTCAAAACCGGTACCAAGCCGATGGTTCCGGTTTCGGTTTTGGTTTTGGTTTTGGTTTTGGTTTTAGGTGGCCACCAAACCGAAACCCCACCTAAAACCAAAACCGACGGTTTCGAACCGAAACCGAAACCAAATCGAACCAGTGCCACCTCTAGTGGTCTTGGAGGCTCCCAAAGAGCGTCCAACCACATTGGCAATAGGCCATGTGTTAGTATAATTTTATTTTATATACAAATTTTTGTTAGTTTCTTTAAGGATTTAGTCTATTTACTATTATTTTTTTCACCAAGTCTCTTGCACCGTTGAGGTTTGACGAAAGACAATATATGTAATTTTATTTATAAAAAAAAAGCCGGTATAATAATAACAAAATTATAATTTAGAAGTATAGAACTAACCGATAATATTTAATCATGAACATAAAAATATACTTTCAATAACTGTATATACCAATTTGATTTGGTGGTAAACGATGCTCTTTCAATCTGCATTGGCATACTTCGAATCACCACCACCGTAACCTTAATTGTGGGTAGCATATAAAAAAAAGAGGCTAATCGGCACTGATGACCCCTCAACTCTTCAAAAATATAAACTATGCCCCATATACTTTTTTTTGCCATTAAACCCCCTGAACTCTCTTTTTTGGCAAATATTTGGATTTATTGCTCCTGTGAGGGGGCATATACAGTCGGTTTTTGCCAATTTGTGAGAGTTTAGGGGGTTTAGTGGAAAAAAAAAAAAAAAAAAAAGTCTAGGGGATATAGTGTATATTTTGGAAGAGTTTACAGGGTATCAATGTCAATTAGCCTAAAAGAAATGTGTATAAGATGAGATGCAATACATTCAATAGTAAGCTTTCCAATTATTTCAATTTTTTCACAATAAATAAATCACAATGTATATCACCAAAAAAAAAAAAAAAAAAAAAAAAAAAAAAAAAAAAAAAATTGTTGTATTGAGCAATTGAGAGTGACTATATTTGATATTGAGAATGACATCATCATGAAAATATATTTGAATCTAAGAGGTCTCATGAGATGAAGATGATTCGGTAATATAGTCTTCATACTTACATTATTAAGATTGTAAGTTCGAATATGTTTCAGTTCCGTAAATATAGAATAATTATTTGTAATTGCTTAAAATAAATAAAGTCAAGGGGTCTTAGGATATGAAGTAATGACTAATGACCATATAATTAAAATAATACTGAAATATGACTTCATGATTATAACATGTTCTAACTGTTTAGAAATCACTCGTCATAATTCGTATAGTATCCAATTTCTAATCAATAATTCAAATGATTGAACATAAATGACTTTTCTGTACGTTTTATTGTTTTTACACCATAATCTCGCTACACTCAAATATATTCTAGAAATTTCTGTCGAAAATTTTGGTACAAATCATTTCTTGATATGGTAAATTCCATTATATGTCCCTTAGGTTTTACATCAAGACACAAATAATAGCAGTTTTATCATAATGACACAAAAGTATCTTTGACGACCTCGTTAAAAATATGATAAATTGTATAAATGTAGTGGTCAAAAATCGGCATACGGCCTAGTAATCGAGCCCGCTAAACAAAAGGCCCAGAACGAGCCTAAAAACACCCATCAGGGTGCAAAAACCCATGTAGAAACGGGCCCAAATTCTAACCCGGCCCATTGTAGCATCAGGGCAACCGAAAATGAGGTCAAACGAGCCATTAAATAGCCCTGACCACACATTTATTATGTGTCGAGCGTTGCACAAATCATAACGTTGGACAAGAGCTATCATGACCCTTATTGCCATATTCATTAGAATCAAAATGGGCAATTAAGGGTTCGAGATCCACGCCCTCACATAAATGGGATGGACATTGAAGGCTTTAGACCTTCACTATAAATATCAAACCCCTTCTCAAAGAAAGGGTCATGCTTTCTTACAATACATACATGCGAAGCCATATCTCCACAATTCTCTCCTCTCATTTAAAACACCTAGCTCGATGCTTAGCAAGTCAACCTACACTCTCGTTCGAGCTAGTCGAGCTCAGTCTTGACAAACCAACGAACGAAGCTAATAGCAATCCCAGTGCCTGCTCGATATCAACCTCGTCGACATAAAGCATCCAACTCCACGCTAGACAAGAGACGTCAAACCCACGGTTTGCCTACCTCTATTTCAATTTTATTTACTTTATCTCGTATAATATTGACTTGAGAATCAGAGAGTCCCCCAAAGGGATCACCCCGTCCTGTGGTTCAACCATCACTCTACTATTTCTCTTATTTTACAGGTTTCCAGTGCACAGCTCAACGATTTAATTAATTGTAGATTCGATTGACTATAATAAACACCCTTGATATTAGGCTTAATTGCAATATCGTGCAACTTTTATTCATTATTGTACGAACATTTCCTGTTGTTAATGGCTAAGGAGCAAAAATGTCATTTTTCCCATTAATATGATAAAATCATTATTAATTAGGGAAGATTACAGTTAGATCCTTATGCTTTAAGGAAACATTACTTTTTTACCCAACTTATGTGTATCAGGGTCTTTGGTCCGTATCTTTTTGGAAATATATCAAAATGGTCCACCAATCAGTAAATGGTTAGTCAAAATTAACGAAAACATGGTATTTACGTCTTTATACATAATTAGTATACATGTGTACAAATAAAAGCTTTTCAAAAAATTATATATATATATAAACTAATTTCTAGTTTCATGCATATTTTTTTTTTAAAAAAAAAAGGGAAAAATTGAAACTGAAAAAAAAAAAAAAAAAAAAAAGTTATATGATTCTCCACCATCCATCGACCTCCATCTTCATGCAGATGGAGGTCCAATGATAGATCTTTATCTGATGGAGATGGAAATCCATTAATGGTGGAGATCCAATCCTAGATTGAATCTCCACCAAACTATTTTTTAAAAAACAAATTGTTTTAATAATCTCCAATCCTTTATCACATTGATGGACGGTTGGAGATACATTTTTATTTTAATTTTATTTTTATATTATCTACACCATTTGGAGGAGATCCATTTTTTTTTTTTTAAAGGTCTCTATAAATATATATATATATATATATATATTTGCTTTTTGTTTGATCTCCATATGGTGGACATCTATTTAATATATATATATATATTAGAAATTAATTATTTAAAATATATATTATTTTGTTCAAATTTTTCAAAGATTTTTTTTTTTTTGAATTTACCTTTTTATTTTAATAAAACATTTATTTTAAATTTAATTTGATCTTCACCATCCATAAATGGATGGAAGGTGGTGATCCATTCTCTTTTTAAAAAAAAAATAAAAAAAATTCAAAATTTCAAAATTTTTAATATACAATTATTTTAAGGGTTAATAGCACCAATGCCCCCTTAACTTATAGCACGGTAGCAAAGTGTCCCCTGAACTTCCCAATCGGTCTCCTCCCTTCTTGTAGTGGGTAACAATAGAGATCTGGAAATTTCCAAATCTCAATCTTGGGAGATCCATTGGATCTCTTTTTTTTTTTTTTTTTTTTTCCTTTTTTGGGAAATTATTATTCTCCCCCCTATAGTTTGCCATATTCTCCATTTCCCCCCCTCTAGTTTCAAAATTCTCTAAATTCCCCCCTCCCATGCACAAATACAACCAATTTAATCTTATAAAAATAGGCATGGGAGGGGGGGAATTGGAGAATTTTGAAACTAGAGGGGGGAAAATAGAGAATACGGCAAACTATAGGGGGGAGAATGATAATTACCCTTTTTTTTCTTTTCTGTTTCTTAATAATAATAATAATAATAATATTATTATTATTATCATTATTATTATTATTATTATTATATATTTTTATTTTTAAAGTTGATTGATAAATAATAATAATTATTATTATATATTTTTTAAAAATTCCAACTTTGCCCCTAAGTCTGGTTGCCGTGAAGAGCACATGACCAAAAACTGGACGGAAGTAATCTGTCGGATTTTGCAAATTTA
Organism: Acer campestre; assembly: GCA_954870605.1. NCBI lineage: Eukaryota > Viridiplantae > Streptophyta > Magnoliopsida > Sapindales > Sapindaceae > Acer > Acer campestre. The sequence continues at coordinate 10,234,945 of OX940800.1, forward strand.
TAGAAGTTCAGGGGGTTTAGTGCCAAGAAAAAAAAAGTTTAGGAGGCACTTTGCTATCATGCTATAAGTTCAGGGGACATTGGTGCTATTAACTCTTATTTTAAAGTGAGGGTAAAATAGTACTTTCACGGATCTATTATATTTGACAGTTATTTTTTTAATTTTTTGGTCAAGAGACTATTTTGATGTATTTACAAAAAAGATGGGGTCCAAATACCCTAATACATATAAGTCAGGTAAAAAAGTAACGTTTCCTTAAAATATCAGGACCTAATTGTAATTCCTCCAAAAATTTATATAATACTTATGTGTAGAGTTTGTGTGCATGTGCAATTAGGTCTAAAGTCAAGGGTATTTGTACAATTTTCCCTCATTAAGGATAAATTTGAAATTTTGATAAGGATATACTATATACAACTTAAATTCACAACCCATATGAAAGGTTTACCACTGAATCACCTCAACTTTTACAGATTAAAACTCTCGTTAAAAACATGGAGACTCGTTAAAGGGTATCAAACTTAATTTAATTTTTTGTTTTTTTTATTATCAAAATTGATGTGTTCGTTTGATAATGGATTTTTGAATAAGGTGGCCGTTGAAGTTATTTATAGGGTTAATTGCATTAACTTACTCTTACTTTATTGGATATAGTAAGATTTCAAAAAGATATCATAAATTAACATAAACATCCCCTATCATCAAGTCAATCCATTAACTTTAACGGTTGACTAACCTTGACCTATGGAAAACCAAATATACATCTACCACATCATCTCGAACATAAAATATTTTTAATTAAAATTTGATAAATAAAAATTAAAATAATAATAATAATATATCGGCCGCCTTTGGAAACTTTCTCAATTCACAGAGGAGCCTCCTCTACGAACATGAGGTCGATCTCTAAGTAGGAGAAAATCTCTTTCGGTAACTAGGAGATTGTCAAAGATATATTGTTTCATGCTCCACCGTCGGTAGATTATTTTGCTTTATATATATATATATATATTTGATTTTCAATTTTAATTAAAAATATATTTTTTATGTTTGAGATGATGTGGCAAGGGTATATTTGGCTTTCCAAGGGTCAAAGTTAACCAATCGTTAAAGTTAATGGGTTGACTTGATGGTAAGGGGTGTTTATGTTAATTTAGGGTATCTTTTTGAAATCTTGCTATATCTAATAAAGTAAGGGTAAGTTAGTGCAATTAACCCTTTTTTATATGGTATTTAAAGGAGTCGATGTTTGGGAATTGAACCTCAACATTTTTCAATAAAAAAGTTTAAATGATTGCATTTATCATCCTTGCTCACTAATTACTATTTCACTGCCTCACATTCACTTCTCATTTTTGTTAATCTTTGCTGCCTCTTGTTTTTTTTTTTTTTCAAAAAAAACATTTTATTTGAAGATAATGAAATCTCATAGAGATTCTATTCTCTAACAATAATGGACTCAAAATAATAATAATAATAATAATAATAATAATAATAATGGACATTGTAACCTCCATAAATTTTATGCAGATAAGAGAATCAAAGATAGAGGTTAGTCTGACATATATCTTCGTACTTTTACTATTGAGTTGGTACTATTAATATATTTAAATCATATTACTCATTCCAAAATTCCGAAATTCCGAAATTCCGAAATACTTGTTAAAAAATTATAAAAAATCAGGGGTTACACATAAATGTAACACATTCGGTCTGTAAACAAATCTATAAAGATCAAGTTACAATTTGAATAAATTAATGAAAATTACTTTTTATTATATTTCTAAGATCATTTGTAGCTTAAAATTCTAATTTTTATACTAACTTGTAAATTTATTTTCAAATTACAAACTGAATTTTATGACAATACTTTATTTTGCATGTCACCTCTTAGGTGAGATGATTGTACACATCTCTTCCACATTGGTGGTTAGAGGTTCGAGTCTCATTATGCTCATTTTAAAAAACATGTGTGGGGAATAGATATCCAGATAGCTGTACATATATTGTTTTATCTTAACAGATCTCAGTAATCCTACTGTAATAGTTGTAAATTGTAATTCTTTAAACAAAAAAAAAAAATCTTTTTCTTTTCTTTATTATTTTTTTTTTTAAAGAAAAAAAAAAATAGAAGATGTTGGAACATAGTGTATGTTGAGGATTGTAATAGATATTTATTTAATTGAAAAATAGGCATGGTAAGGTAAGCTTATCTAGAAATGAATTAGCTGGGTCATAGCTGTTCTTATGGGCCAGTTAAATGGTCCCACTGATGGCTTTTCCCCACTCAATTTTATCTCGTAATTCTCATCTATAATTTATTGAAATGACTCATAACTTCATAAGTCCTTTATGATATATATATATATATATTAATCTTGTGTACAATGAATGAAGTAAATATTAAAGGATATTTTTATATCGACATTCGATACTTAAAATATAGAAAATACAATATATTAAAAATAAAAAAATAAAAATACCAAGGACTTGGATTTATGCAAAAAAATATCAAAAGAAGAAGCAGTAGGAAGGATTGATTGGACAGATGAGATAAGTATGACAGAGTGACAGTAGAGTTAAAACAGTGAATAATAACCGTAAACAATCACGTGATTCCTTCACTTTAACGACGTTTAAGTTTGGTCTATAATGGGAGGGCAAATTACACTGCACTCCTTGAGATGAGATTTGTCCTTAAGATATTTAGATGGAAAAATTTTGTTATTCTATACTAACACCCCTGTGTGACCATAGTAAGGTCTAAAATGCCCTTATCTAATAATAAAAAATAAAAACTTTTAACACTTATACCTAAGGATATTTTGGACTTTAATATCGTCAAACATGGATATTAGTGTAGAATAATAAAATATTTACATTAAAGTGTTTTAAGACTGAACCTTAAGGATGAAATATAATTGACCCCCATTGGAAAAAGCAAAACTGAGTCTGGATGGGACGGCGTTAGTCAACATTGTCATGTCTTTTTCAAACATAACTGCTAATACTTGCGATTTGCGAATGCGAGGTAATTACTCTACTCCTCCAATTCCAAATCCATCAAATTTTATAATTAATTTATTAGCCTCGTTAATTGCATCCAATCAATTTTGCATTTATTCTCCCGGTTGACTATGCACTTCTATCACCACCTCTGCCTGCTATCGTCGATCAACAATCTTCCACGTGGCACACTTTCCTTCTCATCAATATGTGACACATACTCTGGAGAAAATAATATCGACCGCGTGGTATGCCCGACTGTCACATAGTTGGCGATCCATTCCGCACTCGCAACATATTATATCAAGAGTAATGCTACATTGTCTAAATTTGGTGTCCAAATCTAGTGCCCAAATGATGTGGTAACACTTTTTAACCATTCATTTAAATTGTATTATATTTGCATTATTTAAATGAATGGCTCAAAGTGTTGCCATATCATTTGAGCACCAGATTTGGACACTAAATTTGGACAATGTAGTATTACTCTTATATCAATGACCTATGAAAATAAATATGGATATAAGATTGATTGATCGTACCATATTCATGACAAGTGACATTATACACGTGGATATGTCATAGACTCATATGGCTAATAAGTGATGTTTAAAATTTATACATTTGTTTTATTTTATATTTGGTGTAACTGTGATTGTTAAACTATGATTCAAAGAATTTTTTTGAATATTACATGTGTGAAACTCAAAACAGACGATATCGACTTAGTAGGTCTAGACTGTTCCAATAAATTAACCGTACATTTTTCACTTAAAACATTTTCTTATTTAATGTTAATTATTGGGATTTTTTTTATATAAAAAAAAAAGTTTATATTAACACATGTCCAAAAGGACAAGAGGAAGAGGAAGGAATATACTTGTAATTTGAAATAATGAAAATTTTATTTTAATTAAGTTAGTAAATAAGTTTCAAATGGAGGGGTCCAATTGTCCAAATGCAATTATCATAATTAGATCAGTCAAATTAATAGTAAAGAAATGTGGCAATTGGCAAACACAATCTATGTATATGACTCCTCTTTAATATGACCACGAAGGCCCATTTTGTTGACCACCCAAAAAAAAAAAAAAACAAAAAAAAAAAAAAATGCTTCTTCTCCCATGAAGCTCATCTAATTTAATTTGTAAAATAGAAGCACCAATTTATTTATGTTTAAAGATACACATGCTCTTGCCTTTGACCACACTCAATTGCTCCACTATTTAAATTATAATTTAGTATTAAAAATAAATGTATTTTTATTTTATTTTAACAAAATTTAAAAATAAATGTAGAGAATCATAATCTTGTTAGTTTTTCATAACCAAAAATATTATAGACTTTCATATGGGACTATCAAGACCCACCAACTCATCTTACCTTTTGACTTTATAACAATTCAAACAAAATTGCACTAATTAATTGATTTCTATGGATCGACCATTAGGAGGAGGCTTATATTAATCCCAATACAATTTAGACATTAAAATATAAGGAGATTACAATGGAAAGACACAATTGTCCTTTGAATCCCAAAGGGTGAGTGTTTAGTCTCTCCAAGGACAAAAGTGTCTTTTAAACAAGGAGATAGAGGACCCCAAAAATGATTAGTGGCTTCCCTTGAATAAAATCTTTAGAAGTAGACCACATTAATTGCACATGATATTGGGAGACAACCCCATATGAAGGATTCACATGAGATTTGATTATTTGATTTTTCAAAGTCAAATATGAAGTGAGAAATGTTTACTCTGCTTAGATCTTAGTGAAGTTGTTGCACTTAGAGAGGATTATGCAAATTGTCTCACAATGTGGATTCTTAAGAGCCTGCCTTGCCATACTACATTCACATATTATGCAAATTGGCAGACACATATTGTTTGGTTTATATATGGGGAATTACATAAACTTACTCTGGTTATATGCATAATAACACATAAATCTACTGAAAAATCATAATGATACTCGCACCCCCTTGACCTGTTGACTCATGGTTAACCACCGTTTATTTGTCATTGACAAGGTGCAATGTTGTCTTTTTGATACAGTATTCACTAAAACAAAATACAAATAAATAAATAAACATTTTTTTAAAAATAAAATGATTGATCTCCACCATTCGTAACTCCATATATAAGATGGACGGTGGAGATCAAATAACAACAAAAACAAAAATTGACAACAAAAAAAAAAAAAAAGGAAAAGCTGAGAAAGATCTGGAAATTTTCCAGATCTCTTCCTAACTCCATCTGAGATGGAACGGTCCACGATGGAGCTCCATCGTAGATGAAGACCTATTCACTGCCTTCGTCTTTGAAACAACATTAATGAATGTTATTGCAAGTATCATAACACGATTAGAGACTCAACACGCAAACTTGATGATTGTTATTATTGTGTTTTGGATATTTTGCCTGCGAAGATTATTAGCTTGAGAATGGAATATCACACAGCTTGAACGTGATTTTTAACAAATTGAAGATGATTTTTTATCGATGAATGTGTGTTTCAGTGTTTGGATTTGATTTTTTGTTTTTTCCAGATTATTTTGGTTTTTTTTTCTTGGAATTGATTGGAGAAGAAGATATAATTGTCGGATGAAATTTGTGGATTTTGTTTTTGGGATTGATTTGTGATTTTTTTTTTTTTTTTTTTTGTGTGGAATTTAATTGTATCTCTATGATAGACAAACGATGGTCAACAGTGAGTCAACAGGTCAAGGGGGTGCGAGTGTCATTATGATTTTTCTATGGGTTTTTGTGTTATTATGTATATAAACAGGGTAAGTTTATGTAATTCCCCCTTTATACATTGCAAAAGGTGATAGGAATAAGCTACTTGATCTTAGGGATGGTAAAATAATCCACAGATATGAGTATCCATAAGAATCCGCTCTATTTAAAATAGAGATGGATACTATTATTTTGGTAATGGAGCTGGGATGAATACCATCCTAATATCTATTTTATTTTCGGGGATGTGGTTGTATATCATTTATGGATATCCATCCCTATCCGGATCCATTATAGATTTTACTATTCTTTTATTAAGATGTTGGAGAAGATTAAATTGTGAAGTTTTATGTGATTTGATTTTTTCGTTTGTTATTTGAACTTTATTGGATGTATTTATTTCTCCCTTTAAATATGATAAAATATACCAATAAGTATGTTAGTTACATTTTTCTCTTGTAAACTATGAGCGGGGATGGATATCTCTACTTCAATTTGAGGATTATCTGAATCCGCCCCGCTCACTTAAAAATGATGATGGATCTAGGGATGAGGATATATATCCCAAACGGATACGGGGATGAATATTGGGGTATCCATCCCAAATCTGATTTATTACCATCCCTACTTGATCTTCTTCCTTTTTGTAACAACAGTTTGACATGTATTTCGACGATTGTTAATTAACTCATATTGATATTCAAGTTTTTATAAAGTGAAATCGACTGATTGAGATCGTTCGAAAGTCATGATGGTAGATTTTCAATTGATTATGTATTTAAGCTAAATAATCTTTTAAATTTTAAAACATTGAATTTCATTATATGATTCTTATAAAATTTGGAAGACACAAGCCTCATTGCTGAATTGTTTATAAGCAATTAGCTTGGCATAAATCAATTCTTTGCAGAAGTTAAAATGCAAACAAGTGATGCCAAAGGCCTGAAGATCTTCCCAAAAAGACAGAAACCAATGATGGGGGCAAGCCAATTTTGTTGGATTCACATGTCCAAATGGAAATGGATACACAATCAAACACAAAACAATATAACTAATGACATTCACAAACACAAATTTTTCTCTGTTTTTTTTATTTTTTATTAATTTTTAATTTGATTGATTAAAACAAATTTAAATTAAATTTATGCATGCAACACATGATAAGGCAAATATTTTAAGAAGATTGATGAAACTGCCACATGGATAAGCAGAATGGAGGGATGGATAATTAAATAAAATAAAATGGCAGAAGATTGAATTGATAATCAATCCCATAATGTGTTAAAAACTAAAAAGATTTGGTTTTTGGTTGGTGGTTGAGTGGTTGCTATTATGAGACCACATGCCTCCCAACAAACCATAATTATTTACATAATTAACTACAATCCATGCACATTTTCATAACAAGGTTAAATGCATCTCTTTACTCTTCTTTTTAAAAACTTTTACATACCCAGAAACATAAACATTTAAGAAGAATTGATCATGTTTCACAGTACCAAGAAATTAAAGATAACACTTGATTTGAATAATTTTTATTTAATATTCCTTTCCACTGGCAGCAGTTTGATATGGACTAGACAATTCTGTTGATAGTTAATAATTTTGATAATAATTGACAAAGTAATAAAGTAGTTGCAGAAACAATTTGATATCCATAATCACTTTTGTAAAAGCTAGCTCTGCTGCTTCTCAGGATCAGGACCACTACTTAGGTGAAAATTAAAAGAATATGTAACTCGAAATTACTTTTAAAAGATTATAAAGATTAGAGAAATCGTTTGAAAACAAAGTCAGTCTCTCTCAGAGTTGGTTAATTAATGAGGTAGCTCTGTGAATAATAATTAGTGAACATAATGAGCACGTACATATCAATCTCAGTAACGTTCTGGGCCAAGCTGCTTAAAATATGTACTAGCAAGGGCCAAGAATTGAATGGCTAACAGAGTATTGATGAAGAGATAAATGAGAAAATAAAAATCTCAATATCAATATCAATATCAATCATGATTCATGCACACAACATTCTCATATGATCATAACTACATAATGTGTGTAGTTTGTGTGTGTACGTGGTGTGATGCTGACCCAGAAAACATGCACGAATTGGGGTCGTAAGAGGAACGCGTGGTGTGGTGTGGTTCGGGGAGGGATATATGTAAATATTCTGGGGCCTTCTGGAGTTCTGGGGAACTATTTGCAGCCATTGGTTGTTTTAATGGCTGCATTGAGTTTGTTGTGTTGTTGCTACATAAATGACTGGTCTAGTTAGGGGATACCTCTTGTTTTTATGTCCACAAAATAAGTTAATGCTACTGTGAGTATGGAGCAACTGGCAAATTCTTTTCAAGGAGGAGAAGTGGGTGTGCTGTCAAAATAAACATTTTTTATTTTCACCATAAAGACAAACTCAAAAAATCCAAACTTGCATCATGAGTTTGTCTGTCTCTTTAACCCAAAACTTCAAAGTGTCTAGTGAGTTTACTTGCCACATTTTCAAGAACGAGACAAGAGAAAAATGCATAGCCCTTTTTTGTAAGATAAAGACCAAAGTTGAGAGACTCATGATCCAATACTGAAGTGTCACGTTCATGCACTTAGAGATGGGAGTTGTTACATAGCAGCTTATTGAAAATGACTGATATGATGAATTGGTAACACTATAGGGCAAAAAAAATCAAGTGGTCTATCAACATTTCTGATACCCAGCTATATATGCCTATGAGAAAGCAAAAAAAATAAAAAATAGAGCAGAGCCCCCCATTTTTTTAGGGTTGGGCATGTGTCTTGCTTTTTCCTCTATCAACTCTCTGATAATATACACAAAAGTTTGCGCCTTTGCGGATATGCCACTTGACTATAATAAAGTTGTGATTAATATTAGCCCATGTGCCTTCATTATTGTGAAATCTTCAATTCAACTTCCGGTAGGGGTTAGCGAAAACCAGACTGGATTGGTTGGGTTCGGTTTTATCTATTAATATAGTCCGGTTCATTTTGGTTTCAGGGAGCTGATCAATTTTAGATTTCATTCAGTTTGGCCTAAATTCGAAACAAATTGAATTCACAAATTTTTAAGATTGAAACTAAGTGGGTTATTGGGTTATATAAACCCGCCTAATACAACTCGATGATAAAGAACCCTTGTTCAGTCTCTGACAATATCTCATATTTGAATTACCGCAAGGTAGTAATAGTCGTTTCATTGGAGATGCAAAAGTGGCTTGCATATCAATAATTGTTGATATGGTAACAATGTCAAGAGACTTGCTTCTTATGTAGCATAAAAATAGACTTGATAAACAATCAACTCAAAATTTGGTCTTCAATGCTTCCGTCTAAAACACAATTTTTTTAATGACGTGTCCATCTTTTTTTTCTGTTTTATTTTTTATTTTATTTCCTTATAAAAAATATATGAAAAATTAATTTAAATGTTTGTTGAGTCAACCTAAAAATAGATGTGCAACAGACCGTCTAAAAGTGGATGGTCATGTTGACAATGTCTAATGTTTTTTTTTTTTTGCCACGTCAGCTTGAGGTTAAATATGCACGGTTGCATTGGAGACACAATTATTAACATAACGTTTATTTATCATATGTTACATTTTTTATTTTTTTTCACAAGTCACGATTGCATTGGAAATGCTTTAAGTGTAATAGGTTAAGTGCGTTATTGGGTTTTATAAACCCACCTAATATAACTCGATGAAAAAGAACCCTCGTTCAGTCCGACAAAATCTCATATTTAAATTACCGCAAGGTACGGAGTAGTCGGTTACAACATTGTCCCACCACAACCGATCCTAAAATTTACAATAAGTTGTAACTTTTTGGATATGGAGAGCTAGTGGATAACCAAACCAAACCCTATCTTTTGCTTCGAAAGCAGAAGAGAGCCCAAATGATGCGCCTATGATTAGTGTTTTTACTACAGCACTCACAACTATATGAGAATATAAAAAGATGGGTTGCTTTAAAAATCATAACTAAGCATGAATATTCCCAGCCAAATGATTTCAAAAGAATCTATGATTATTACCACTTAACTTACTAACCACCACACCTTTATTCCATTAACTATATAATTATTTCTACTAATCTCTCTCACTAACCACTCTCCCACTTTCATTGTGTTTTTTTTTTTCCTTTCCTACAATTACTCATTTAACATCACTTTCACGAAGAATTCAATGCTCAATGAAAAAGATATTAAATGATGTATAAATATTATTTACTTAATTGAATAGAACCCTTTTATTCTCCTTCCATTTCTCTAAATAGAGATTATATGTTTCAAGCTTTATACTAAGAGTAATGTTAGACGTCCTAAATTTTTTTTTTCCCAAATTTTGTCTCAAATGATGTGGTATGTGAGATGTAAGCATCTTATAAATCTTGAGATTATGTGGTGACTGATGTGATGCAAAAAAAAATTAGGACGTCTAACATTCCTCTTATACTAACGATGAACTTCATATAATTAAGCTTCTTATGAATTTATGTAGTTAAGACAAGCATATTAAAAGATTGAAGATTGCATCAAATTAAGGAAAGAAAGAAAGAAAAAGATAAGAGAAGAATCTCATAAATACAATTAATGGAGACAAATTTATTTCAATGGATTTTGAAAAGTACAAGCACTAAGAACATGATTTTAATAGTTTAAAAAAAAAAAAAAAGAGAGAGAGAAGATTTTACAAGGATATTCATAGGTAAAGATGATGATTCAAAAGGGAGTGACAGCATCATAAGCCCTCAAAACTTTACAAGATTGAAATCAAAGAAACATTGTCATCCATAGAATCCAGAAAAAAGGACAAAACAAAGAAAGAAAGAAAGAAATAAAGAAAGAAAGAAAAAAGACATATCTTGTGGATTGTTTAATGGTGAATTGGTGATGCTCATGATTAAGCTTGCACTAATTTGAGAAGATAATTCAAAAGCAGCAATAAGTCTATCCAGCACTAACAAAACATCACAAACTAACAGTAGTGCCAATTGAAAAGGGTCAACACTGGGCAAATTTAAAAGTCAAAAGAAACTATAATCAACTTCATATAATTGTCACATCAAGTATAGATTATACACTTAATAAAACAAATTGTACAAGAAAAGCTTTGGGACAAATGTATTAAAAATTTAAAAATGTTGGAATTTGGTGATCTACTAGAATCTTAAGATATCTGTACAAGAAGAAAAATCTTATTGTTGACATCTTAAACAAAAAAAAAAAAAAAATTAGGAATTATTGGTTCCACTTTCAAAGGTGTTGGGTTACTTTGGATAGAAAAATATGCAAAATGTATCCAACAAATAGAGAGTGTCATCCGTATTTCAAGAGTCAAATAAGGATCTGGGTTTTGCTTTATATGAACCTTATCTGATTGCATCACCTGATGCAGCCAAATGGAAAAGTTGATAGAATCAAATTTCCTATATTACAATTTGATATTAATGTTCAATACTCCAATGAGCTTTTGATGTAAATATATCTTAAGATCTTTCAGCTTTGACAGTAATCAATTAAATAAAAACCCTGTAGTCTGCAAATTACACAGGTAAAAGTAAAAGTTTCTTACTTGAAACAGGTAATAATTAAGAGAAAAAACGGTTTTTCTCTAGTAGACATAAAACTATAAGCATACTTATAACACACTTAGAGCATCCACATTGGTTGTAAAATAAGATCCACTTTCACAGGACCCATTTATATTTAGGTCTCATGTGCTACATTGGATGAAAATTGGATCCAAAAAACAAGAGCCAAAAGTGGGCTCCACCCAAGTAGACCCAAATGGAGTTCCATATTTGGAACCCAATTTGGGTCTTGCCTAATGGTTGGGTTGGGTTTCCAACCCTCTCCAATCATTGGGTTGGGTTTAAATTATATATATATAATTTAAATTTAAATATATAATTATTAATTTTAATAAATATATATATAATGAAAAAAAATATATATATATTTAATATATATATTTCAATTATTTAAATTTATATATATTATTATTAATTTCAATAATTATATATATGACAAAATATAAATAAATTTAATATATATATAAATTATTATTAGTTGAATATATTATTATTAATTTCAATAATTATATATATAATGAAAAATATATATATATATAATATTAATTCGGAACTGGAACCAGAACTGAACCGTCAGAACCATCGAAAAACAGATCGAAACCGAAACCGAAACCGAAACCGAACCGTAACTGAACCGTTGGAACTGACGAAACTCGGACTGAAACTGAGAACGAACCGCCAGACCCGAACCGTCGGAACCGCCAAAACCGAACCGGAACCAAACCTTCAAAACCGAATCGGAACCGGTTTTGAAGGTTCAGAACCGAAACCGGAACCGAACCGAAACCAGCGCCATGTCTAATCGTATACAATATTTTGTTTTAAATATTTATTTTTATTGTTGATGTAATTCGGTTGTGATAATTTTAAATTAATAATTTTTTATTATTTTAAATTAATTATAATTTTTTAAATAATTATTGATAGTATTGGTATTTTAACTATATTATATAATTTATTTATTAATATATATATATAATATTTTAAAGAAGAGTAATGATTGTTTAGAAAAAAGTTAAAAAAGTGGATCCACATTTACTTTTCCAATCTAGTCCCATTGTGGAAAAAAGCGATCTAAATAAAATGGATCCAAATGGTAAAATCCATTTTTAAAAAAACAAGACTCATTTATGATGATGTGGCAATAAATGGGTCTTGTTTTTTAGACCAACCAATGTGGATGCTCTTATCCACCTCATCATTTTTTACCATGTAAGCATTATTTGACCCAATCGTATCATCCTTTTCTAGCAAAAAGTGATAAAATAGATAAGTGGACAGTTATATGCCTACCAAAGAAAAGCTCGAGAAAAAGGCCAACTTTAGGACCACAACACAGTTGCAGGCAGCGAAAATAATCAATCACTCTATAAGCTGGCTACTCTGTAAAAGAGAATAAGAGATGCTTCAATGCTGGTGGCACTGTCAGAATTTAATGGCCACTGTATCAATCTGTATGCAAATGCAGTTAAATTTGTCAACTGTTCACTGCATAAAGAGGTTATGGGAATCAATTTGACTCAATTATTATACGGGCAGACACCTCGGGTCAATATTTCATAGTTACTGTTATTGATTTTTCTCATTGTAAACCTCCCTAGGGTTTTTCTCTCTTGAGTCCTGACTCTTGACTGTTGAAGAGATTGAAATTTTATGGGAATGTGATGAATAAATAAGTTGAGGTTCCTCAAAACTTCTTAAGAAGAAGATCAAATTTCTTGACACAGAAAGAAGGGGAGGAAACTGAGAAAAGAAATAATAACATAATTCATCATCCAGGGCAGTCAAAACACACAAATTCATCGAATAAAATACGGTCTTAAACAATTCAGGTTCCTATAAACATATATATATATATATATATAAACTCCATATAAGTACTAATTTTCTTACTACACCTTAACAAGGTCAAGGTTTTAGGACAATCAGCATAATCATAATAAGACTTTTTAGCAAACATAAACTAAAATCAACTTACTTCATACAAACAAAACATACATGAGAGTATGAGACAAGATAACACATCTTAACCATCAAATGCTATATCCTGCCCAAGCCTTCACGTCATTGTGTTCCCTCAACAATTGGAGTTTCCTCTTTCCCACTCAAATCAGAAATTTGGAAGTTAAATTTTAAGGCATGAACCTGAAAGTAGTCATCATGCCCAGGCACTTGCTATATCCGGTTCTTGGATTTCTCCATTGCTCTTGGAGCTGAGAAACAGAATAAGTAACGGTTAAAGCATCAAACTAAGGCTTGTCCATAAGATTTTAAGATCACATGCTGATATAAATCGAAAAGGAAAAAGACAATTTTGAAAATGCTAGAGCTTGCTCTCCTATTTTGCCTATGTATTACTGATATGTATGGGTCTAAAAGTTTCTAATAGCCTCACTCAAGTTTAAGCTGTCTTACAACTAAGCTCATAGCCCTAGTCCAGCCCTCAGAGATTTTGAAATGGGGCCCTCGACCCTCCATGCACGTTTACTTGATTTTTTTTTTCTCTAGTAAAACTTGTAAAAATCAATATAATAATCGACTATAAAACAATGAAATAGAAAATAAAATGTAACCCAAACAAATATTTTATAATTGCATCAAAGAATGTATCATTTTAACCTTAATCATCTCACATTTTTAGCAACAAAGCTGAAAAGAGATAAATTAGGCTTAAACAATTTTTTCTATCATATATTTTTTTTCAATGGATAACATAGTTAAACCATTAAATCTGTCTTGTGACATAGTTGACTGAAGGTAAGATCTAGGGTGCGTTTGGGATTGCCATAGCTTATAAAATAAACACTTATTTCGTAAGGTTAGAGCAAAGAGGTGTTTTGGTAAAATTTCCAAGCGCAGTTTATTTCATAATTTGCTTATCCAATAATCAGCTTTTGAGAAGTTGGTTGGGGGTGCTTTTGAAAGCTGATTATTGGAGAAGCTAATCTCTTACTTTTGGAATGTCCATAATACCCTCACCATTTTAATTAAAAGGCAATAATGCCCTCATGCTTAATAATAATTTTTTTTAAACTGACAAATTTAAAACTAAAAAAAATTATAAAAACATTGGCCTCACCACCGCCGGACTAGCACCTAACGCCTTGTACAACATTGGCTATAAGTGATTATTTCTTAAGGTACAACAATCTCAAACATAGCCTCAATCAACTTCAACATTGAAAAGTTTCTTTCTGTAGAGTCAGCTGTGACTAGTATAGCTAACAAAAATAAACCAAAAGCAAAAGGTTTGGGCCTAGCCGCCTAGGGGCTTTCACATTTGGGGTTATGATTTTTTATTTATTTACTTAAGCTAATTAGGTATTTGGGTATTTGGTTTATGGATTTAATGAAATATATGAGCCTTTTTGAATTGAGCTATTCTAATTTATTTATTAGAGCTTAATTTTTTATATTAATTGACGGTAATAGAATAATATAAAAGAGCACAAAAATTTGGAGGCCCTAGGCAGTCGCCTCACCTAGCTACGGGCCAGCCCTAAGTGTAACTCATGGATCTAAGCTCCATGACATGAAAGACACAATCCATGATAGACCAATTGTTTGACGAGCTTCAAACAGGTAATGTCAGAAAATGAAGACAAATAATTTACACGTTTTGAACTATTTCAAAAAAGAAAAAAAATTACACATTTGAGCCATCTGTTGCCTGTTGGAGATCAGGCCAATTTTAAATGTGTTAATGCATTGTTGAATAGCTACAGGGAAAATGTCTAATTTAGAAGATCGTCTAGGCATCCGGATTCATATGAGTAGATTTTCACTGTTGGTTATCAAATATGGATCACAAAGTTGCCATCAACAGTACTTGGGTTAGATTTTTTTTCTTTTTTTTTTTTCAATTAGAGACAGCAAAAATAAGTAATGTAGAAGAAAGAAGTGAACCAAGAATTCTACTAAAGGGACCTTACACCCTATAGCTATACAAAACAGAATGTGTAGGTGTACTTGGGCTACCCCAGGGCCTAAAACCCTCAAAAATTTAGGGCCTCCAAATTTTTGTACTCTTTAAATATTATATTAGGTTCAATTAATGTAAAAAATAATAAATAATAAATAAGTTCTCAAAAATTTAGAATAGCCCAATTCAAAAATGCTAACATTATTCATTAATTTTATAAGCTAAATACACAACAAACTTAACTAATTAAAACAAAAATAAAAAAGTTATAACCTCAAACGAGAAAACACCTAGGCCCCAACATTTTGCTCTTGTGGTTTATTTTTGTTGTTCAAGAAAGATTGAATGGCTTAGCTATGTTATCATTTGAAAAAAAAAATATATGATAGAAAAATCAGAAATTTGATTTTATGTAAGCTTCACTAGTTTTTACAAGCACTTACTAAAGAAAAGGAAAAAAAAAAACAAGTACCCGTACATAAGATCAAGGCCCCCACTTTTATAGTTCACATCATGCCCCCAAAATATAAGGGTACTAGAATACTATATCAAAGTACACTAAGTGAGTACTTGCGTATCAAGTCCAAAGAGTTATCCAGACCCCTAATTTTTTTCTATTACATTTTCCCTCTCTTGTTCTTTTCTTTTACACATTTTCCAGAAGAGAACGAAAATGTCATTTGGATAGGCATTTTTAACTTTAAACAGAACACATGCAAACTAGTGGATGAGATTCTGCATGCACACAGAAGCACACTCAAAATATACTTGTTTATTTTCAATACAACAAGAAGCAGATACTGGAAATAGTCATAACTTGTATCACTAAAAGGACATACCTAAGCCAATGGCATCAGAGCTCTTCATTATTTTCAGCCTCTTGCATGAATCAATAAACATCCTGCAGTATAATAATTAAATAAAATTAAAGGACATACACTGATGCAAAACGAAACCTTGGAAACAGAAGTTGAGTCTATATCAACACTAACAATTGACAATTCATCTTGGAATTCAATCGGAATTGAACAAAAAGTGCAAATTAAGTAACATGTCAATCATTACATTGATATCTATCAGAAAGTAAAACAAAGGAGTGGAGCAAAGAAATTGTCTCATAATATTGATAATGAACAATAATCACAGTTACTAATATAATATTATATCAACCTGTTAAAATTTAATCTATTGTTCAGAAGATTGCCAAAAACAAATTTTGGGATAAGTTAATTTAGTCCTGTAACGTTTTTGAAAGGCCGTTTTTGTTTTTGTTTTTCGAAAATAAAAATGAAAATGAAAACAGTGTTTTTGGTTTCAGTTTCGAAATCCAAATACAACCAAAAACGCGTCTGGTAACATTTCCTGAAAGCTGGATTCCGAATATGAAAACGTAAAAAACGCGTCCGGTTGGTTATCCAAAATATATCAAAAATTAAATATTAAAAATGAAAAAAATAAAATAAAATCCTACTCAATCTCTCTTCTCTCACCTCTCACGATCTCATCTCCTCTCCTCATCGATCCCTTCTCTCTTTTCTTCTTCTTCTTCTTTCTTGAATCCCACACAAATCCCTCCTCTCAATCTCTCATCTCTCACCTCTCACATCTCACGATCTCACCGATCTCCTCACCGATCTCCTTCTCTCTTTTCTTCTTCTACTTCTTCTTCTTCTTCTTCTTCTTCTTCTTTCTCGAATCCCACACAAATCCCTCCTCTCAATCTCTCGATCTCTCATCTCTCTCTATCTCTCATCTCCTCACTGATCTCCTTCTCTCTTTTCTTCTTATTCTTCTTCTTCTTCTTTCTCAAATCCCACACAAATCATAGAAACCTAACACCCAAATCAAGAGATCGGTTTCAATTATTTTGTTCAAGAAATCTAGAAACCTAATATGTTCAGTTTGATTTGGAAGCTTCGATTCAGTTTATGGTGGGTGTGGTTGAAGCTTAGGTTTGAAGATTAAGGTTTAGTTGATTGGATGATGACTCTAGAATTTTGATGAAGTTGATTAATTTTTTTACTGTGATTTTTGGGATTTTAGTCTCTTTTGTTGGCAGTGTGGTATTGAGAATTTCTGGGTTTGGTTTGGAGGAGGCTTCGTCAAAATTTGTAGGTTGAATTTCTGGGATTCAGTTTCTTTTGCTGTGATTTATGGGAGGATTCAATTTCTTTTGGGATTCAATTTTTTGGCACAAAAATTAAAAGAGATGTTTTATTTCTTTTCAAAAGCAAAACGAAAGAAGATGAGCAAATCGTGGGCCGATCTGCGTTTGAATGAATTAAGAAGAAAGAATAATGGTCGAAGAAGAAAGAAGAATGGTCTGGTCGAGAGTGAAGAAGTAGAAGAAAAGAAAGGAAAAAATAAAAATAAAAAGTGAATTTTTTATTTAAAGTGAAAAACAAAACGAAAAACAAAATGAAAAACATCAAAAAGTTGTTTTGGAAATTTTTCACTTTTAACACTGTAGCTGTTTTTGTTTTTGTTTTTGTTTTGGAAAATAAAATGAAAAACAAAATGAAAAACAGTAACGAACGCGTATTCGAAATCAGATTTAGAAAACAAAAACGAAAACAGACCTGTAAAACGATACAGGACAGGCCCTTAATTTATAAAAATGAAAGTATCAACAAGGAAAAATGTTCTTAAAATTTTTCAACTAGTTTCAAAATGTGCAATCCTTTCAATTTTACACATATCATATAGTAGTTGTAGTTTTAAAAGAGTAATGCTAGACTGCCCAGATGACCTAACATGTGAGTTTTAATCACAATATTGATCCTGAGACGATTTACAAGTCATCTGCCAAAAAGTTTAGGCAATCTAGCATTACTCTCATAAATAAATAAATAATAAAAAGTTTCTTCATTCTCTCCCTCTCTACCCCACCAAATTTTAATGGCTAGTCTGTTGTTGTTCCTCTAGACAATATTTAATGGTCCCTAGGTGGATAGCCCAATTGGTTAAAGCTCTTGCAATGAAAGCAAGAGGTCTAGGAATCGATCCCCCTCTACTGACCTTTGAAGGGGGAGATATTTAAATTTGTGTTGGTGCATAAGGTTGGGTGGGTGTTTGCCAAAGCAAAAAAATAAATAAACTACCACTCATAAATTACAATATCAAACGCAACTCAAAAATTAAAATATATATATATATATAGAGGAAAAATTAGGCAATGGAAAAAATTAAAATCTTATAAAGAAGAAAAAAATAGACAATACTAAAAGCTTGTGAAGAAGAAAATATCTTACGTTCAATATTAAGCAAAGATGAAAATAATGCTTCAAGCTTTTCTCTTGCAATATTTTTTGGTGATTACAATTGGAGCTTCAAGGCTCTATTTATAGCCAAGCAACAACACAAAAAACAAAACAAAGCAACAATTAAAAAACAATATGATTACATACATATAGTTATTGCATATACGGGCGAAGAACATTGCTCTTCACACTTTTAACATTATTGCTATATGATGCATATATGACTCCATTGTCTTATATACCAAATAGCTAGGACACGAGGATCCCTCAGACTCTACTTGCTTTAATAACTATTAAAGCGGGTGGGGTAGAAGCCTATATATATAATGGTCTGGTATTCATATATGCTATGTAGCAATAATGTTAAAAGTGTGAAAAATAATGGTCTTTGTCCATATATGCAAAGTGGTAGGTATGTAGTCATATTGTTTTTGAATTGTTGCTTTGTTTTGTTTTTTGTGTTGTTGCTTGGCTATAAATAGAGCCTTGAAGCTTTGATTGTAATCACCAAAAGATACTGTAAGAGAAAAGCTTGAAGCATTATTTTCATCCTCTCTTTGAATGTAAAATACTTTCTTCTTCCAAAAAAAAAAAAAAAAACCCAGGAGACAACACCTATTATCATCAGTTCTGAAGTAATTTTAAAGACGCACTGGAAAACACAGAATCTCTCTACTCGAGTTTAGGTCTTATTCTGGCCAAAGATTGAGGAGGTTAAATCTTTCTTCACTCTTTCTCCTCTTTATTTTTTTTATTAGCATCCATTATGAAATAAACTTCCACGCATATATCTTGCCTTTTTATACTCTAACACCCAATAAAGATGGAAAATAAATATGAATATATTAACACAGTGGAAATATAGACACTTGGTTCTATAATGAACATAAACCTCCGTAATCTCTTACAAAATTTTCAAACTTTAGACCATTAAACAACAGTATCTATTTTCCTTAACTCTACCATATCAGGCAATCACATATTTACATTATAAGTATGAGAATACTTTCTATAAGGATTACTGTGACAGCTAACTAAAGTCTAAAACGCATAACATTAGATATCACCTGTCATTTTAGATGGCTTCTAGTAGCATATACAAAATTATAAAATCAGTAGTAACATATCCTACTACTTCCAAGTTCCAAATCTGGTTAAACTCATTTATTGCACAAAAAAATAAAAAATAAAAACAAAATGGACTGAATCAGATATTTGGTTGTTTCAACTTCAGACCAAAATATCATCTGACCATTATCCAATCCAATTTCCAATTCCAAAATGTATGATGCAACCAAAATAAAAGCTCATAATTTTATAAAATAAGAGCTTATAAGCATCTATAATCTTTCCCATTTACCACATTACTCTCATTTACAAAGGCTAATCATGGATACACTTATAATGATTAAATAGTCCCCTCAAAACAAAGTACAACACAGCACAACAGCATTCAAAGCTATCACTGAGCATTTCCACGCTTGCATTACTTAGAATTGTTAGGGATATGAAAGCAATAAAAGAAACGTGAAGGCACACTAAATAGGTCAAGAACATTGAAACTTACTGCCATGGTACATCCCCAACAAGCATCCAGTCACCATCCTTGTCTTCATACGTAAGCACATATTCTGATCCATGCAGAAGATCCTTTAACTTACTCTCACTCAGCACTTCCTTTCCTGGAGCTCCATGGGATCCACATTGACCTGAAATCATGACAAAACTGTAGTAACTCAATCCATGCCAACATGGGATACTTCACTTTATTGGACTCATTAATTTACAATGATATTACACAAGAATTAAAAGTACAGCAATAGCTTACCAATCGTAAAACAACTGAACATTTTCTCAAGAGCAGAAGACAGTTCTCCATAATTGGCATAAATTCTCAAATCTACCTTCCTCAAATAAGGAGCACCATCCATGCTAACCTTGACAAAAAGAGCTCCAGGACCTGGTTTTCCATCAACTTCATCGTTGTTCTTTGCACTGGTGGCCAATGTATTCTTCCTAAATGATCTAATTGGAGGCCAACCAACAACCTGTGCCCTGTCATGATGCATATGCTAAACATGGTCATTACCATATCAAAAGCTTCCAAAAATTATACTACTAGTAATTCCCTCAAGCTTTTGGTAATCCTCTTTCAAAAAAAATTGTACTTACTTCGCAGCAGGGGCACTGCTGTTGTTGTTAGAAGCAGCAGTCTGGTTATGGTGGGTATTACTGGTGGCACGAGGCCTTTCTTGTAATGCATTTGAAGCCATCTCTTTCATTATGGTTTGTGGGGACCCAGAAGGCCGGGATGAATGCATCACTTTCATCCCTGAATTACCAGGAAACTTTCCTTGCCCAACAGATTGTGGAGATTCAGAATCAGGCCCAACAGTGGGAAACATCCAGTTTTTTTCAGTATACACAGAACATTTCACCTCTGAGAATCCATCCATAGTGTCAGAGAATCCTCTTTTGTTACCTGAAACAACACTCTTCTGTGATGTTGAGCAAATCCCATCCTTCAAAGGAAGCAATGGAAACAGTGGCTTCTCATCAAGCTTCCCTGAACTAAGCAAGCAGAGATCAGGTTCCCTCTCAGGGGACTGGGATCCAGGAAGACCAAGCCTCAACTCTGTAGCCTTCAAATTCAGTTTGTTCTTGTTATCTTCTGGCAAACTCGAGGCTGCAGAGCTGTCAACCGAGGAACAGTCTGACAATCCCAGATAGTTACGTTCCTTCAACCCAGGGATATTTTGCGAGATACAGTCAGAGGGTGAAGAGGCCACTAAGGAGAGATTGCTCTGCCCTTCCTCCTCAACACCCAGCAGCGGTGGAGACATCAGACTTGAAAATATCAATTTTAACTGCTTGAAATGAAAAAATCTAGATCAAATTTGCCATTCAATTTCCCCAGAATAGAGTTTATTTAGAATTAGTCAATTAGGAATGCAGTGACATTCCCAAACCTAAAATCAAAGACATGTCAATTAGACAACTAAACTGAATATTTGAATTTCACAAAACAAAGTGATCTACAAGATGGATCAACAAAAATAGAAATCCAATAGCAGCACCAAAAGGACCCTAATTACGAACCATCATTCATTTCAAGTCTAGGTAAATATTAGAAACCCAGTAAAGATGAGTATGTCAGATGTATCAAAATTTAAAACCAAGCATTCTCAAATACAGTCTGTCTTAACGGTGCCAGGATTAACGAAAAAGAACCCCTCCAAAGATACTAAAAGTCCCCAGAAAATATAACAAACTGATAGTCCGATACTGCAAACAAAACGAGCTGATTCTAGATATGTTGCCATAGTAAAACACAGTAATATAAAGAGAATAAAAAAGAAGAATCAATCACATTCAACCTACTTCAATAAATAGCTTACAAGACCTGGTAACATATAGCATGGACTGTTCACAACACTTTCTGCTTGAAAATTAGAGCTAAAAATAAGAATATAATCCCCAGGTAAAATTTCGTTTCAAATAATCAAATTTTAAAAATAAAAAAAGTCAACTATCTCAACTCTCAAGTCTTGTGCACTTGTTCTCTTTCGATTAGCTACAAGTTTTGCATCCTTGATAGCTAAATTAAAAGAAAACAAAATTTTGCATGCTTTTATAGTTTATAGTTTCAGTAAATGTATGTCAAATATCCATTTTCACATTCACTTCTTTCCTTCACTTTCCAGGCAGCCAAACAGATTTACGAGAAACAAACTTACAAGGAAGGTTCGAGCTACCCTAAGCTTAAATTATAGACGCCTTATCTTTAATTTAACCAAAAAAACAAAAAAAAGTCAAAAAACAAAAAAAAATTGGAAAAAAAAAATAAAAAAGGAACAAACAAACAAACACATTCACTAAGAAAATCAAACAGAGCTAAGCAAAATGTACAAATTACTCTCTCTAACAAGATCTCAGAATTTACAGTTTCAAATTTCGAGAGAAAATATGAAGAAAATAATAAAACGTGAAAAATACATTAAAAAAAAATTGTTAGTCAGCAGAAATTCAAAACAAGTACCTTAGATGCGGTTTCGGAGCAGAGAACGTGGAGGAGAGAATAGAGATCGATGAAAGCTGAGAAATTCACAGGGGACTGCACGAACTGTAAACAAAAGAAACGGAGAGACAGAGAAAGAGAGAGAAAGTTCAAGTCCCTTCCATTAAGCAGAAAGCAACAAAAGCTTTGCACCGAGAAACTCGAAGCTAGAGAGAAAGAGAGAACAAAACAAAAAAGGAATAAAAGGAGCAAGTGGCAAAATGGAAATTAGTAACGATAATGATGTCTTATTTCAAGGTTTAACATATTTGGATTTTGGACCGGTTCTAGTTTAAAACTGCACCAATATGGGAGGGGAATCTGATCGGACGGATGGGATTGGTTGACGAGGGAGGATGTAGACCGTCTGATCTTGGCCGGACAAAGAAATAAATATGAAAATATGTGTGTCGTTATTGTAGGTGGCATGATGGAATTTTAATTTGTTGGGTTTCGGGACATGAGAAAACGTTTTCGTAACACATGGTTTCTGGTTCCGGATATCTGGTTCATGCTAAAATGCGCTGGTTTTGTTAAATTACTGATATATCCTTGTCTTTGTATAAACCAAATTACAAGTGTGTACAGAATATTAATTAACATTTTAATATCATGAGAATTATTGTTACTCTTTGAGATTGAATTTTTATTTTTTAAATTTATTTTACTCAAATGAATAATAAGATGCTTATCTTTTAATCTTATAGGATTTATGGGCTTTCATGCAAGTTATAAAAACTTACCTCAATTTTATAATTTAAAATACAAATTACAATAAATAAATAAATAAATAAAAATTCATACTGTTATGGTACTTTTTTAAAAACTATTATTATTAGTGAGATTAGAAAGAAAAAAAAAATCATTTAATCAATTACTTTGATCAAACTAATCCAAAATAAATTTATAAGTTAAATGTTGTTCTTTAAATCTAATCAATGATTGGAAATATTGTATCTTGATTTCAAAGCTTTGAATTTCTACATGCTGGTATTTACTTTGATCTAGTAAATACGCAGAGGGAAAAGCAAAATAAACATACTAAGTTTATTTTATTTTATTTTTTATTTTTTTTCAATTATTATTATTATTATTATACCATTGATGTGACGTCTCGAATCTAAAATACTATTAAGTTGAATAAGGATACTTTATATTAAGACACATCGGCCCATGGTAAGTTTTTAATCAATAAAAGCTCTTCCACCATGGTTCAAGTATAAAGTCTCATATTTATACATTAAATCAATCATATTTATAGTGTTAGATCTCGTAGGTCTCATTTTAGACACTCAATTAAATTGGTGTAAATTTTATATATATATATATATATTTACTCGAACTATAAACTACAAGTGTCATAAATCAATCACTTGCAAAGGGAAAAGCAAAATAAACATGCTAAATTTTGATAATTGTTATTATTATTATACTATCGGTGTGACGACTCGAATCTAAGATATTGTTAAACTGAATAATGATACTTAAAATCAAGACACATTGGCATGTGGTAAGTTCTATGGTTCAAGTATAAAGTCTCATATTTATTCATTAAATCGATCATGCTTATAACGGTTGTCTCGAAAAGTCCTATACTAGACACTTAACCGAATTGGTGTATATATATATATACACCCGAACTCTAATCTACAAGTGTCATAAATCGAATACTTGCAACCAACCAAATAATAATAAGGTTAATTGGCACTGATGCCCCATAAACTCTTCCAAAATATGCCTCTCCTATACCTTTTTTTTTTTTTTTTTGCACTAAACCCCCTGAACTCTCGTTTTTTGGCAAACACTTGGGTTTTTGTCCCTTGTGAGAGAGCATCTACGGTCGGTATTTACCAATTTGTAAGAATTCATGGGGTTTAGTGGTGAAAAAAAAAGTATAGAGGGCATAGTGTGTATTTTGGAAAAATTTATGGGGTATTGGTGCAAATTAGCCTAATAATAATAATAACATATTAGATGGTTCTTCATTGCTCGAAGACAAATTGAACTTAATTATGTTATTATGAATGAGTGGAAACATTGAAATGCATTTGGTTTGTTTTCATTCAAAATGAGGCTAATATATATCAATGTGGGGGCATGTATCATTAACATTTGAACACACACCAGCCCGTACCAAAACCTGTCATGATATATTTGGATTTGGTCTCAATCGGTCCAAAATCTCATGGAGAGCTACAGTTTGTGATTTATCATATTCCCAACGAAATTACAAAAAAGACCTTGTTCGAACTATCTTTCCTTCCTTGGAACGTGAGAGTTCACTTATTTATTTTGACACGCAATCAACAGGCACAATACAATCAAGCAAACAGAAAGATAATTTAGGAGGTGGAAGAAAACAAAGAATTCTTATTCTTGTCTATCCAAATATGTCAAATTCCTAAAATGTCCATTTGCCCTTGCTTTGACTTTAGATGCTAATTGTCCTAATTAAGTAAAATAATACGGCGTGTGTCGTTGAGTTTATGGTCTACGCCCTACGGACATAAAAGGACCGGTTGAGTGAAGGAATTAACTTTATATCCTATCAAAGGATTATATGCTGACTTTTTCTTTTTATGATATATAAATTAGAATATTTTGTTTTCCTTTTTTATTTTTTATTTTATTTTTTAAGAAGTGACTTGTTTATTCATGTGATCATGTCAAATGGGTGGAAAATTTTGTTTCATCCAACAAGGATAGTGTTATGCTAATTTATTATTATTATTTAATATTGGAGTTGAACACCAGGAATCTATTGATTCTAATTATAAATAAACAATGTTAACTTTTGATTGAGTTTCGCAGATGATATGACGTTATTCTTATTGGTTTTCTATTGATTCTGATTTGAAATATGTGATGTTAAATTGCTTATCCCATGTAGACATCACAATTGATCCAAGGAATTTCTAAGTTTAGAATATGAACAATAATTTTGGAAGAGAGAATATGATAAACAATATCGTGTCTAATGCTAAGTCTATTTATACATTTCTATTGGGTAATGTAAACCTTCAAATAGACAGTCACCCCTAGGCCATAACCACTAATAATTTGTTACTCCATAACCACCATAATCTACTTTGGTCTCACCTCGTTCAAACTCATGCCTATGTGTAGCGGGTGTACCAATTAACACATGTTGATTGATGCATTAGTGACAAGTAACAAAGCAAAGTATTAAAAAATAGTTACGGAAGGAGATAGAGAGAGAATGGGGTATTAAAACTTTTTTGTTATGAAATCTAAGATTGACATTAAAAAGATATGCCTATGTTTCGGTGGTCAAATGCACAGAATATTATATCGTATGTGTGAACCATACATCAAGTGACTGATATATATCTTAAATTATAAGGTAAACAAATGGTTAAATAATTGTGTACAACTTCAAATAAATAAATAATTAATTAATTAATATAACTCAACCCATACAATAAACACTAGTTATATAGCAGGATTATTTTTTTTTTCTAATTCTTTTTTCATAAATACAACTTTGAATATATATATATTAAAAAAAAAAGTTTTAAAGTATATATGTTATTGAATCAAAAGGAAACAAATCCGCTTACATTTTAATAATGTTGTGGAATAACATTTTTTTCTGATTTGATTTTTTTTTTTTTTTTTTTTTTAAAGGTGGGATTCGGGAATCAGAATATTATATATAGAGTAAAAAATAGCATTAAAAAAAAAGTGTAATTAGGGATTATGATGAAGAACTGAAGAAGGGTAAAAAGGGAAAAGAGAAAGAGGAAAATGTGAGTGGAGGAGACAAGAAAGCGAAAATAGAAATGGGTTTGCCGGATGGTGAGCGAGACATGTAACCTCTGTTTTCTTTTTCTTGATCTTGAATTCTTGATATCACTTTTGTTATAAAATTCCATCATTACCCTTGTCTCTGTGTGTAATTAATTAAAAGAGATTAAAATAATAAGGAGTCTGGAGAGGCATCATTAACTGCAACTGGTCTTGCACGCTTGCAGGATCATGTTCCATGCATGCCCACTTACCCATCATCACTCTCTCGTCACCACACATCATTCACTCCAAACTCACTATTGGCCTTACGGGTCGACCCACGAACCATTTTAATAAAAACAAATAATAATAGTAAAAAATATTAATTATGTTAGAGTAAATTACAACCACCCTCCTTGAAGTTTGGTTTTTGATAACCAGAAACAACTTTACCATTAATTCAAAATGACTTCCCCTATCGTTAGACAAAGTTAGTCAAATTTAACGAAGAGAGAGATATTTTCTATCTTTTTAACATTTTAAAAAATATTTTATTAAAAAAATTCAACATTTTTTTTTAAAGGATATCCATCATTCATCTTAGTGGATGGGGTGGAGATCTATTTTTGGGTCTCCACCTTCCATCCAACCACCGGATCTCCATCCATATAGATCAAGCAACTAGATCTTCATCCATCGACTAGATCTCTAAGTGGAAGGATCTCTTCGGCGATGGAGATCTACTGGAGAGGTGAGGGTCTATACCGCATAGATACTGCGAAGAGATTGGGTGATTGGATGAGGTGGAGATCCAATCTAAATATCCACCCTAATCTCTTTAAAAAAAAAAAAAAAAAAAAAAATCTACACCATCTATTATATGAATGGTGGTGATCCAATTTTTTAATAATTTGTTAATATATATTTTTTTATTGAAATTTGTTAATATTTTTTATATTCAAAGTTTTAAGAATATTTTGATCTTTTAAATGGTAAAAAAGATTTACGATTAAATTTGACCAACTTAACTGACGATAGAGGAGATCATTATATAGAATTGTATCCAATGGTCAAAAACCAAGCCTTGGACTCTTAGAGAGATCGGTTGTAATTTGCTAATGATATTATTTTTAAATCGAGCAAGTTCATGGGTTTGATTTTTTTTCTTTTTCAAAACCCAATTAACTAAATCTGCTCGCGAACCTAATAGTAAAACCCATACCAAACCATCCTGATCTGGGTTCGGGGTGAAATTGTCATTCCATAATAAGGACCAAATTTGGCAAAGGCTAATAACGTAAAGACTCAATAGTATTGCTTAGTTTTTGAACAATGTGTGTTGAGTCTGTTGACTTTGAAATTTCCCAAGCGAAAATATGTGAATAAATGATGCTGTATGTTGAAAGAGACGATGTGGCTACCACAATTATTTAAAACGAATAAATATGCAAGCCACAGGTGTTGCGGGTCTGTGCCACGACAAAGGGACCCAATGCCGGACGACCTCCGCTTTTGCCGCTCACTTTATTCTAACCATGGTTAACCCTCTAACGTAACCCTGGTAACAGAAATCATCAAATCTCTTGATTTTTCCCCAACAAATCAGAGCCGTTTGATCTCATTTTTTGACCATCCAGGAGTCGACACGCGTTCTAAGTGGACTGACACGGCGGTACAGAGTTGTAGGTCAATAGGGGTCCACCCTAGCACGCTCGGCTTCTCATAGCTCACGTGTACGTATTTTTGACTTTTACTTATTAAACATTTGAGTCTGAATCTGACTGTCAACTGACATTAAGCTTACAGTGAAGTGTTGAAATGGGCCTTAATGGGCCCAAACTAATTTTGCGATGTCGAGTTGCTGAAGAGTGGCCATATTTCACACCCATATATGTATATATATTAAGTCTCTCATAAATAATTTATTGATTTAATTTCGGTAAGAACTTTGAAGAGATCACATCAATTTATAAATTTTTTTGGAATAACAAATTCATTAAAAACTACCTATAAATAAAATTTGAGAATTTTCAAGAATTTTGAAGAGATCACATCGATTTTTATGATTTTTTTTTTTGGAATAATAAATTCATTGAAAACTATCTATAAATAAAATTTGAGAATTTTTCAAACACTGAAACTATTTTTCTTAAATTTTCCTAATTCCTATATTTTCCCCATTTTCTGATACATTCATATTTAACAAAATCGGGATAAATAGTTTTAGTGTGTTTGGTGCGTGAGATTGGATCGGATAGAATTGGACTATTATTATTGGGTTGGATTGGAGTAAACTAGTATTGTGATGTATTTGATGTAGTACAGATTGGACTAAAATAATACGGATAGATATAACATGAGATTTGATAAAAAAAAATAATAATAAATAAATTGAAAGATAATTGAGAGGTTAGTATAAATAAATTAAATTAATTTTTAACTAAAATAAAATCATTTAAAATCAATTCAAAGAAAAGAAAAATAAAATTATTTTAAATTAAATTTGGTTTCAAAAATTATTTAAATTGTTTTTTTAAAATAAATAAAAATATTTAAAATTAAATTAAATTATTTTTTAATTGATATTAATTATTTTTAAACGTTAGAATAAAATATTTTAATATTAAAAAAAGAATAAAATAGATTAAATTGTAATATATATAATTTAATTTAAAAAAAAACAACTAAGACAAATATTGTTGTAATTGTATTACTTGTAACTTGAAGGGGCATACCCATGATTATATACATATAGACTTTCAATAAGACATCATTGTTTTTATTCCATTGAGATGAAGACGTCAAAACTTGAATTCCCATCCCAACATTAAATGGAGAACTCTATCTACTCCCACCCGATAATTGATTTTTTTTTTTCGAAGTATAAAAACATAATTTTTCTTGGCTTTGATGATGTACGATTTTTTGACATAGTAATCTAAAGTTATCAAATGATTTGTTTAAAGTGATGCTTTATAAATTATAATATAACATTAGAAATAAACTCTAAAAAAAAACACTAGAAATAATAACTTACAGTCGAAAAATAAATTCATAAAAAAAATAACAAAACACTAACAAAATATTATGAATAATAAACCCAAAACTCTAACTTGTTAATTAGAAAAATAAAATAAAATTTAACTAAAAAAATACATAAATTGAAAAACCAAATATGAATATATATTTTTTGGTCAAAAAGGAATATGAATATTTTTTTTTATATTCAGTTTTGTAATTGAGAATCTTGAGGGACGGATATAATTATTAATTGGAAAGAAAAAGAAAGTTGGGATTTCAAATGGAGATAATTTATTAATGGGTGGCTCTATTTAGAGGTGACCATGGTTCAGTTCGAACCGGAACTGTGACATGAAGAACAGGACCGGAACTGAAAAATCCGGTTCTAGTTCGAACCAGAACCTTCCGGTTCCGGTTCTTAAAATTGTAGAACCGGTCTTGAATTGACGGTTCAAGCTGGTTTGGAACCAGCTGTTCTAGACCGTTTCCTTTGTTTTTTCATTTTAAATTAAAAGGAAGCTTAAATCCTTAATTCAAATGATTTAATTGTTACAATTAAAAAAGAATAATTCTCTTATTATTGCCAATTGATTTCCATTTTTGAATTTAAGGATATCAATCACCAGTGATTATTTATGTTTTAATTTTATTTCAAAATTAAAAGGAAACTTAAATCTTTAATTCAAATGATTTAATTTCTACAATTAAAAGAGAATAATTCTCTCATTATTGCCAATTGATTTCCATTTTTGAATTTAAGGACATCGTTTTTTTATGATTGACTTATTTCATGACAAACCACATTAGAGATGTTTATGTAACGGGTAGCTTAGGTTTTCCAAATGTGGATTCTCGAAGACAAACTTTCAGACATCTCATGAGCTTCAAGAGGTAGTTTACTTAACGTTGACGTTGACTTTTAAAGAGATTAGGTGCACACACTCACTATTTATGCATGTTTGTTCATCTTGCATTTGTGTTCTAATTGTTTATATATGTACATCCATTACACATCTCACACATGCATTTTATTGTTAGATCTAAGTGCGGTTTTGTGTGGTGTAATTCATTTCTAGTTGTGTTATCGGAAACGTTTGCGTTTGCACTTGCACAAGGGTGTGCTTATCTTAGCGCGATGTGTGACCATTAGAGAGGTCTCTTTTTTCCTCTCTTGGATTGGTCTTGGGTCACATAGTCTAATACTATGAGTTTGAGCTATCTTGTTGTTGTCCAAATCTGACATTTGGTAACTCAAATAACCATATCTTTTTTTACAGATATCAAAACCTCATTTTGTAAAAACGAGTAGAAGGTAAACATCCATATCTTTTTAATGGTATATTATTCGTAATATTTTATGACCATTTGGAATGGTTTTGATGTCTCCAAAGAGACCTCTAAAATAAGGTGTTCACGCAGTCTGGTCGAGAATGTTGATGACGACCTAGGCCTGGCGCGGTTCCGGTTCTAACCGGAGGAACAGATCGGAATCGGAACCGAAACCAGTTTTTCGATTCCGGTTCTAATTTTTTTGGAACCGGCCGGTTTTTTTTTTTTTTTTAATTTTTTTTTTTCAAACTGTTGGAGTGCAACGATCGGCTGACGTCAGCCGACCGTTGCCCCCCAACGGTCTGCTGACGTCAGCAAGCCGTTGAGGGCTCCAACGGCTCCTTTTTTTTTTTTTTTTTTTATAAATATCGGCCTCCCCCCCTCCCCTTTCATTTTTCCCCGCTCCAATTTCCTCCCAATTCTCTCTCAATTCTCCAACTCTCCAAGTTTCCAATTCATTGTCAATTAATAAGTTTTTAATATTTATTTTATTTGCAATTTATTTTATTTGCGATATATTTTATTTGCAATTAATTTTATTTCCAATTCTAAATTTCTAATTTCTCTCTCAATTCTCCAACTCTCCAAGTTTCCAATTCATTGTCAATTACTAAGTTTTTAATATTTATTTCATTTGCAATATATTTTATTTCCAATTTATTTTATATGCAATTTTGCATTTAATTTTATTTGCAATTTATTTTACAATTCAATTTTTAAATGGCAAGTGGAAGTGGAAGTGGAAAGGGTCATGGACGTGACGGTCCTAGGCGTTCAATTTCGATGAGAGGTAAGAGTCCTATGATCGATAATCTCGAGTCCTATGATCGATAATCTCGGTCGTGACGACACTCCCTATCATGAGTATTTGCAACGCCGGGCGTATGCTGATGCTGAAGACCTAGGCCTAAACTCTCCTACTCCCCCGCTAATAATTTTAGAACCCGATCCCGATGACATCACCCCCTCGGCCCCAATTTGACAAGCCAGTCAGAAAATATGCCTTATATCGATACATCTTCAGATTTTGGATTTGATCCACAGGAACCAGAAGAGCAGGAAGATCTGATACAGAGGCAGAGTAAATCTGATCTCTTCATAAAACATATGAAGAAAATTAGGCAAGAAGATGAGAGCTTTGCAGTGGCTTGCAATTACTGCAGCAAAGTATATAAGTGGCATAAATCTAGAGGACATGACACTTATCGGAAGCATTTTTTAGCTAAACATCCAGAAGCAGAGACCATATCGAGGTCACAAACACAAATTCCCAGGTACGCTACTCCTAACCAACAATTATTTCGTTATACAGTTATACTGATGAACAAAATAAAGAATAATTAGCAAGAATGGTAGCAGTAGAACACCTATCATTTAGTTTTGATGAAAGAGTTGGTTTTATTAATTATTGTCGACGAGCATTAAACCCTGCTGCATGCCGTGTTCCTAGAACCACGCTCACAGCAACACTTGAAAAGATTTATGTAAAAGAAAAAAAGAAGTTAGAAAGATTATTTGAAAAATATAACGGTCGTGTTTTCGTATGTACCGACATATAGACTGACCATTGGCGATCACATTCATATTTGAGTGTCACTTGCCATTTTATGGATGATGCATGGAATATCCAGAAAAGAATTCTTGCATTTAGAGTTTTTGATGATGCATACACTGCTCATAATATTTTTAGACAGCTTAGAATTATTTTTTCAAAGTATAAAATTGAAAACAAAATTTTTGCAATTGGTTTTGATAATGCTTCTACCAATACCGCTGCTATTCCATCTTTATTTGATTTATGCAAACCTTATCTTTGTGGTACATTTTTTCATCAAAGATGTGCATGCCGTGTTTTAAATTTATGTGTTAAAAAATGATTAGAAACTCTTGAACATTTTATTCTATCTATTAAAAAAGCCCTAATGTTTTTGTGGAAACATTCTTCTACAATGAATGCATGGGTAAGATATTGTAAACAAAATGGTAGACGTGTTGTTAGATTTTCTCGTGATGTTCCAACACGTTGAAATTCTACTTGTAAATTGCTTGCTCAAAGTTATGACTATAGAATTTATTAGTTTCTTTTATTCAATTTCATGTTACTCACCTTCAACTTTATCAATCACATTGAGATGCTTGTTACAATGTTTTCAATTTATTAAAAGTCTTTCATAATGCTACACAAAATTTATCTGGTGTTTATTATCCTACTACTCATTTATTTATTATTGAAAGTATTAATATTACTGGTGCATTTTCTCATTGTGAATCCGACATATCAATAGGGGAAGCCGTTCATGCTATGAAGTTAAAATGTTTAGATTATTATGAGGAGTTTCCAAATATTTATTTGATTGCCATGGTTTTTAATCCACGTTGTAAATTAGATATTATGTCTTATTATCTAAATGGTTATTATGGGGTCCAAGGTTTAAAGATGGAATATGATGTTGATGCATGTTGTGATAGAGTTAAGAAATTATTGTATGATTTATATGATGAATATTTTACAGTTTATGGATCATCACTGAACTTAGATGTTACACATACACAAACTACATCTCAGCCCCCAACATCCTCCTTCGGATTTATAGAGTTAGGGTCTAGTCTATTATCCAAAAAATCCAAAAAACCTAGATGTTCTTCTTCATCAAACACCAACAAGTATTCTGAGCTTGAATCTTATCTAAATACTCCTTTTGAGTTTATAGAAGATACGCCAGGGAAAAAATTTGAAATCTTACAATATTGGAAAGAGCACGCAGTGTACTATCCAATCATGGCTATGATAGCCAAAAATATTTTTTCAACACCAGTTTCTACGGTGGCGGTGGAACAAGAGTTCAACGCCGGAGGAAATATTCTGGATGAATAGCATTCTTGCTTAACTCCAAAATCACTACAGATGCAAGTTTGTGTAGATGATTGGACGAAAGCACAATATAGACAACAAGAACTTCAACAAGACACAATATACGACTTCTTCAAAAACGACGAACCTGAAACAGGAGCAGCGGGACCGGAATAGCAGATCTACAGTACAGAGTACAGACTATAGATTGCACCAAACATGCAATAAAAGGTAAGAGAACTACGTGACCTTTGATTCCACTAAATCCCCCAAGAGGATACGTAGGGAACTTAATTGTGGTAAAACTTAAGTGCAAGGCTAATAACTTTACATTTATTTTTAGTTTTATTTTAATTTAATTTTATAATTTGTCATTTATTTATTATCGAATTTCGGGTGACCTAATTCTCAAATACCCAATGAAATGTAATTTATAATTTGTCATTTTGTTTATTTTTATTTTAATTTAATTTTGTAATTTGTCATTTTGTCTATTTTTATTTTAATATTTTATTTACAACTACAACTTACAATATAACTATACAAGTCTAAATTATTATTTTTTATTAACAAAGGAAAAAAAAACGGTTCAGAACTGCCGGTTCCACTAGAACCGAAATCGAAACCGGTTCGGTTCCACCCATCCGTAGAACCCGAACCAAACCAGAACCGCGCCAAGCCTATGTTGACCATATGTTAGGACATCATTGTTTGCCCAGAGATTTCATGAGGTCGAGCATGTTGATGTCCACCCCTGAGTGACTACATCAGTTTTCATGAGATCGAGCATGTTGATGTCAACCACATGTTGGGACAGCATTTTTTGTCCAATGAATTAATGAGGTCGAGGATGTTGATGTCGACCCCATCGCGCGACCACATCAGTTTTGTTTTTGTCAAAACGACTTAGTTTCATCTAGGGCTTCTATATAAACCCTTTTTTCTCATCTTCTTCATTTAGACCACGAAATTGAAACCTTAAAGAGTGAGATTGAGTGGTTCTAGAGAGAGAAAGCTTTAAGCCTTATTAATTGACTCTCCAAACCCAAAATCCATATGCATCTAACATCATTAATCATCATTTGAGCATGGATCGTCTTGGTTTCATGACTAGGTAAGTTAGAACTTCATTAAATCCCATTTATCGTTCTTCTTACTCTTAGTATTTATTGCATGATTAAATACTATGACTTCTTTTATTGTATATATTTATAAGTCTTAATTACATGATTGAGTTTGTTTGTGATAGCTTGCATCATTAGGTCATTTATGCCTAAACAACTAATCCATAAATGTCCATGTATGCTTAGTTGATGATTATGTTGGCTTTGTTCATCTAGTCAAGTTCATGAATGTTTGTATGCATGTTATTTGACAACTAGATTGCTAGAATCATTCTACATCTAATTGAGACCTCATGTATATGCATGTAGGCTTGTTTGATAATTAGGTTGTTAAATTTGCATCTTAACATCTTTTTAACAACCTAATTAAACATATCGTGTTTAGTCTTGCACTTTATTGCATTTAGAATATTTATATATTCATTTAGACTTTAATTCTCTTCAATGAGTCAAAGTCTTCTGGTTACATGTGGGAGTTGCACAAGCAAGTGAAGTTCTGCAACCAATGGTTGGTTGGCGAGCATTTGTCAAGGGCTCACTATTAAAGGCCCGTGGGTAAGATAGATTGTGTTACAATCCTTGAAGTGTGACCAGGTTGTCAACTTAGGTTGTAAGCATTTATTCAAATAGTGGAGTTATGTGACTAAGTGGCTAGTCCCATGAGTTTTTTCCCTGTTGAGGTTTTCCCACATACAAATCAAGTGTCTTTTAATTTCTGCACTTTACTTGATTTTTATTGTTGTTTGATTTGGGTTTTTGTATGTTAATATTGACTAATCGATAAGTTGGTAATTAATTGATTAATAACCCATTCACCCCCTTCTAAGTTGTATTAGACACACTCTGTGTATTTTCAGATATCAATCACAGTGATTATTTCCGCTTTATTTTTATTTCAAAATTAAAAGGAAACTTAAATCCTTAATTCAAATGATTTAATTGTTGGAATTAAAAGATAATAATTCTCTCATTACTGCCAATTGATTTCCATTTCCGTTTTGTCCCCTTATTTCAATTGTTAAATTGTTTGACTTTTTTCATTTGAAAACAACACCCATACAATCAAAGCAAAAGGCAAACACAACTCTTCCTTGCTACAAACAAAAAAGTGTTCTTCTTTTTTATTTTGTTCTTGGATTTTAGATGTACTTACTTTTCTTCTATCAAGCTGTAAGTTCAGACTGAATTATCAATTCATCGGTGTAGTTGTGATGTAAACACGAATTAATTTTTTTTTTTTTGGAACCCTTTTCCCATAAAATACAAATACCCCCTCCCATTTCATTTCTCCTCACTCCAATTCTCTCTCAATTCTCGCATTCTCTAATAATTATTTTTTAACCTATAATTTATTTTTCTTAAAAAAAATTTCGGAACCGGTATGGAACCGAGCCGAGGTCAGGTCTAGCTCTATTGCCACCCAATTAGAGGAGTAGTAGGATGAATATACCGTCATTTGTGAGTGTTTGAAAAATACTAGATAATGTTGTTTAATGGTTTTCAAAAGGCAGGCGCCGGAGTACAAATGTTTGGTTTACCCAAGCTTGCAACTTACATATAAGATTGCATGAATGGAACAGAAATAGCAATGCAAATGTTTGATTAATGGTATCAAAAATTAAAACAAAATTTAATATGTATTGACACAAGGACAATTCGGTTTTAACCATTTATGTAATTCTTGATCCACAGTTGAAATTTTACATTGTGAAGTGTTCAAATGTCTAAAATTAATAATATAGAAAAACCTTACAACCATTGATTCATGATTCTAATTAAAATTTAAATTGTACCCCTAGTATTTTTCTAACATCCAAAAACTATTTTAATTTTTACAAATTATAAAATTTTGTTTGATAAAATGTCTTACTAGTTAAACATAAATACATGTCTATACTTGGTTGACATTTTTATTTTATACTAATTATTTTAATAATTTGGTTTTTTTAGAATGGGAAGAGACTTGAACCTATAACCGCGTGGTATAGGTACGAGGGACATACCACTTTGCCAATTGACATGTTTTAATTATATAAATTATAACATATTGATTATTTAAAAAGAAATTAAATATGACATGATATTAGGGCGATAAAAGTACTTGATTGGAAGAGAGAACAAAGTTATTTGAAATGAGAAAATAATATTAGTTAAGATAAAGCGTATATTTTATGATTTTATTTTCATTTATATTTAAGATACATATAAATAAATAATATATATAGAATCAAATATATTTCTTTTGTGATTGGAGAGAAAAATATTAAATGTCTCATTTATAGAAAACCTAGATAAATGATAAATCAAAGAGAGCATATATATGTATCGTTTATAGAAAACCTAGATAAATGATAAATGATAAATGAAAGAGAACATTTTTGCTCAGCCCCCAGCCCCCAACCCCCCCCTCCCATCAAGGGAGGTAACCATTACCCCCCTCCTAAATGGATGACATATGTCAAAGGAGGTAATCATGTTTGGACAATTTTACCCCTACATGGATACATGTCATGTATTTGGAAGGGGGGTAATGCTTACCACCCTTGAAGGGGGGTGAGCAAAAATTGACTCTAAATGAAATAGGGGTAAAAACACAAAAATCTTAAAATTGAAAATGTTACAAAAGTTGAAATAGAAGTAAATTTGTAAAATTTTAAATCTTCAAGGGGAGGTGGCCCCCACTTGTTCTATATTGTCTCTGTCTCTGATCACTATGGGCCAATTTGGTATTGCTTTTAAGAAGTTAAAATCAGCTTATTTTATAATTTTGACATTAAGGCTATGTTTGGGATTGCTTAAACTTATAAAATAATCACTTATTCCATAATCTATGATCCAAATGGTGTTTGGTAAATCATTTAAAAGCTGATTATTTCTCAAATTGCTTGTCATATAAGCTAATTTTTAAAAGCTGGAAGGGGGTTGCTTTTCTAAGCTACTTATTTCCCAAGTAAATTCACATTTTATGAAATACCTAAAATAACCTTATAATTTTATTAAAAGACAAAATTGTCCTTTTCATTATTTTGTTTTGAAATCTGATTTTCAATTTGAGGATTTTGAAACCTAAATTTTTCATGACAATGGAGGAGAGCAAAAACCCTAGCCTTTTCAAAATCGATGGTGATTTTCTTTGAATCTTACAAAATTATTCGTCGTCGTCTCTTCCACAACTCTTCCTCTTCAGTTTCTTCTATTCGATCAGGTAATCCAGCGATTTTTTTTTGTCTAGATTTTGGTTAATGATGGCTCGAGCTTCCTTAACTGACCACACTCCAAAGTTTGTGTAACTAGAAATCTCAGGTTTTGGACAGTGTTTTTGACTCTGAGATCCACGAAATCAACGGCGACAGCACCCGATTGCAAATCTCATATAAGAAATCTCAGGTAATTACTTCTTTATTTTTAATTTTTTTTTAAATCCTCTTCTATTTTTGTTCTGTGATATGGAAATGGCTTTACATTTGCTGCAAGAAGGGCTCAAGAAGGGGTGATTCTTGATGCCTTTGCTTTCTGGGTGTTTTTGTTTGCTGCGTGTGATTTCTGGGTGTTTTTGTTTGCTGCGTGTGATTTCTGTGTGTGATTTATACTCTAAATGTCTTCTTAAAAATCCTTAATTGACCCTTTCTAAACTATAAGGAATATTAATTTCACACAACATATATTAGGTGAATACTTACTAGCCTTTGGGTTTTAATTAAATATTGATGTCTGTTCTTGGCTCTCTGTTCTTGCCTACGATCTCTCTATATAAAGAGCTCTTGTATATTGTTTGTTTCAGAACTATAGAAAATGCTGCTGCAGATAGTGTTTTTCTTGCATGTTATTGATTATTGTGTGTTGAAATTGAAAATACATTGCACATTTTTATTGCCTAGTGTGGAGTTTAGATTCTGAAACTAGGTTAGGTGCTGGAATGGAGTCTGTTATGAGGAAGGGGTGTTGTGTTGCTGTGTTGTGGTGTGGTGGTGGGTGTGTTGCGTGTGATTTCTGGTGGTGGGGTGTGCGTTTTGGGGGGTGTTACTGCTGCGTCTGGGCTGGTCCGCTGCTACGGCTGATGTGGCTGGGGTTCTGCTGCAGTTTCTTGCCTCCTGCTGTGCGTTCTTGTGTTGTCCTGTTGCTGTTTTCTGTTGTTCTTCGGGCCTCCTGCTGTGGGTTTCTGCAGTTTTTCTGTTGTTCTGTGTGCCTACTGCTGTGCTTTTTCTTTTGTTGTTATTGCTGCAGTTTTCTGGTGTTCTTGTGCCTTCTGCTGTTGGTCTCTGTTTGCTTGCGTTTTTTTGTTTCTTTCTTTTGCTGCTGCTGTTGTGCAGCTTATGGGGTGGTTTGGTTCCCCTGTTTTTTGTCTTGTAGGGTTTCTTTTGCCTCTTGAATAAAATTAGCTTTTCAAAAAAAATAAATGAAAATATTATGTACAATATCAACTGGTGTCATTCTATAAGTAGCTATAGGTATAGGATCAATATTAATTTTTGCATATTCATAACGTTTGTTAATTTTATATTTATTTACATTGCTTTAGATGGAGAAAAGTATGAATAAATTCACATCAAGTGAAAGTGCTGGTAGTGGTTCTCGGGGTAGTAAGGCTATATGGGATAGTCAAAGTGTAGAAATTTTTTGTGATTTGTGTATCAAAGAGGTGGAGCAAGGTCATCGTCCAGGGACTCATTTTACTAAAGTGGGTTGGGATAATTTGGTTAAAAATTTCAACAAGGCAACGGGAAAAGATTACAACAAAGTACAATTGAAAAATAGGTGGGATACACTTAAAAATGATTGGAAGTTGTGGAATGATCTTGTTGGAAAGGAAACCGACCTAGGTTGGAATGCTAAATTGAAGACCATTGATGCATCTGAAGAGTGGTGGCATAGGAAGTTGCAGGTGTGTATGGTAGTTACTACTAGTTAGTAATTTGTATTTGTTTTTCTCATGCAAATAAAATAATTTTTAATATAAAATCATTGTATGTAGGTGCATCATAATGCAGCAAAATTTCGTAGAGAGGGTATTGAACCAGCAATGATGGACAAATTGGATAGGATGTTAATGAATATCACAGCCACTGGGAATAGTGCTTGGGCTCCCTCATCTGGTGTGCTTCCTTCAGATAGTTCTAATACATACACCATTCTAGTAGAAAGCACAGCTGATTCAGATGATTCACTACCATTTGGTGTCACCCAAGATGTAGAAAGTGTTGAAAAGGGAGGGAACACGAGAATGGTTGACAAGTATAACACATTGGGTGTGAGGGATAGGAAGGGTAAAAACATTGTTGCAAGAGGAGGGGGAAATGTGAAAACCTCTACAAAATTGTTGGAACATATTGATGTGATGATTGATGCAATTAGTAAGAAAAGTACTGCAGCATCACAAGTACAAAACGATACAGTTTGTAGTATCACAGAAGCGATGCAAAAACTTGTATCAAAAACTGGGTTAAAGCCTTCAGATGAATTATGGTTGTTTGCAAGTAGATTATTTTCGATGAAAGACAGAAGAGAAGTATTTTCCTTGTTAGAAGATCCGGAAGACATGTTGACATGGCTTCGATATGAGAAAGAAAATAGTTTAGCATAGTTTAGCATATTTTAATGCGTTTGTTATGTTTTTATTAGTAGTTGTGTTGTTTGAACTTTTGTGTTAATTGAACTTTGAACTTTGAACTTTTATGTTAATTGAACTTTTATGTTTACTGTTTATTGACTTAAGTAGTTATAATTATGTTTATTTTTTCAATTCTCTTTAGTTTTTAATTTTTGTGTGTGTATATATATATTTTATTTTATTTTTATGTTGTTCAGGTTGTTTTAAATATGGATATGGCAGTTGATGAAGACAATGAGTTTAAACTTTTGTGTACTTGTGCTTGTACCATAATGTATTATTATTGGAGATATATCCACAAGGAACCGTGTATGAATTCAATCCAATCAGGTAATATGTGGTTGATGGAATTGCTACAAGGAAATGAAAGTCGGTGTTACACGATGTTTAGAATGGATAAACATGTTTTCTTTAGATTATGCAATGATTTGGAAACTAACTATGGATTAAGGGGTTCAAGGAGGATGAGTGCTATTGAGATTTTGGGGATTTTTTTACATATTTTGGTACATGGTGTTGGAAACCGATTAGTACAAGAACGGTTCCAGCATTCTGGTGAGACAGTGAGTAGGTATTTTGGTCAAGTATTGGATGTTGTATGTCGCATGGCTATGGATATAATAAAACCACAAGATTCTGACTTTAGAGACATCCCTGAAGAAATATTGACAGATTCTAGATATATGCCCCACTTTAAGGTAATTTATTATGTATCTAATTTTATTTTTTAAAAATAAATATTAATTTATAGTTGCATTACTCATTTGCTTTTTTATTTTTAGGATTGTATTGGCGCCATAGATGGTACACACATCCATGCTTCAATATCCCCTGAAGATCAAATACCATACATCGGTAGGAAAGGGATACCAACTCAAAATGTAATGGCGGCGTGTGATTTTAATATGCAATTTATATTTGCAGTCGCAGGTTGGGAAGACACCGCTCGTGATTCTAGAATATTCCAAAAAAGTATACGGGATCCTGCTTTGAATTTCCCTAAACCTCCTAAAGGTGTAATATTTCATAACTTTATTATCTTTTTCCAATAAATTATTATTATATTAGCAAAACTAAAAGTTTTCTATTGAACAGGAAAATATTATTTAGTAGACGCGGGTTATCCACAAATGATTGGGTATTTGGGACCATATAAAGGTGAAAGATATCACATTCCAGATTTTCGTCGAGGTAGGCAACCAACAGGTCCTCGAGAAGTGTTCAATCAAGCACACTCTTCTCTTCGAAGCGTTATTGAACGCACTTTTGGGGTATGGAAGAAAAAGTGGAAAATTTTAAACACCATGCCTAATTTTTCTTTTGACAAGCAAGTGAAAATAGTCATTGCAACCATGGCACTACATAATTACATAAAGAGACATGCTCAACGAGATCGTCATTTTGAGGAGAGCAAGAATTATCAGAATGAGGGGACAGAAGAGGAAATGGACGAAGAAAGTCATGAGACCAATGGTCCTGCAGCCCAAGAAATTGAAGTATTAAGAAATCAGATAACTGCTAGTTTAATGGGAGATTGATATTTGTCATTTAAAATTTTTACTCATGTATTTGTAATACAATACTTTGTTATGTTTTCATTTTACTTTTTATATATATTGAGTTTGAAAAATTAAAACCGTGTAAAAAAATAAAATAAAAGGGAATATGTGAAGAAAGAAAAAAAAAACTGGAAAAAAGAAAAAAAAAAAAAAACTAGAATAAAGAAAAAAAAAAAGGAGAAAAAAAAATAAAGCTGGAAAAAAAGCTGGAAAAAAAGAGCAAAATAAATAAATAAAAAAGCTGTGAATTTTTTTTTTAAAAAAAAAAAAGCAAAAAAAAAGGAGTAGGAAAAGAATTACTTGAATAATATATTACATTTTAATAATCATGTCCATTTTAGTCATTTTCCATAATCAATTAAAGTTTACCAAACACTTTTTCCTTACTTTTTCCTTAAATTGATTATTTATAAAACTAATTTACCAAACACCTATTAACTTATCTCTAAAGCTAATTATTCATTAAGTTAAGCTAAAAGCGGATTATTTCAAAAGCAAAGCAATCCCAAACATAGCCTAAATAATGTTTGGTAAAACTTTTAAAAGTGATTAATTCATAATTTGACAAGTTTTGACAGTGGTTTTGAGAAGTAGGTGGGGGGTTACTTTTTGAAAGTGATTATGGAATAATCTATTTCAGCATTTAATGAATCTGCTAAAATATAATAATTATTTTTATGAAATCAAATTAAAATCATTTATATACCTTATTTCATCTTAATTTTTTTGAATTTTTTATATAAACATATTTCGTTTTTCTCATAATGCATGCAATTTATTTTATTTTATTTTTATCAAAATTCATTACATTTCATCACAGTGTGTATGGTTTGAATATAAAATGGTTTGCACTTGAAAATTCATATATATATATATATATAGTTATATTTACAAGCACCTAATATGTCTTGGTCATGAAAAACGCTAATTTGGTCTGACAATGTTTCAAGTTTGAGTCATCGCAACAATTGACGGTGTATCAAATATATTTATATATATTTATTTATTTATAGAGTTCACATTTTGTAAATAAATCTAATTCACTATTGTTTTGCTATTATCTCAACATTTGATTTTTTTTTTTAATTATTATTATTTAAAAGTTTGCTATTCATTTGTTTCTTTTTAAAAGTTTTTCTTTATATAAAATAAAGATAGAATGAAAAACAAAAACAAAATGTAACCACATCCAATTTTTTTTCTTTTAAAAGAAACTTTTAAACAATTATAAATGTTAAGTGAAAAAAAAGAAAAGCGTATATTGAATGAATAGAAAATTAGTTTTAAATGGGGTTGATTTATAATATTATACAATAAAATTCATTCTCCAGATTTCTCAAAAATAAAATATGGTGGCCCAGCCCATCACTCAAATTGGTTTAGGTTGTATTTAGTACCCACCTAAACAATGACAAAAATTGACCATGTGTTCAACGTGCTCATAGTCCAATCCACACTTGATGGGCCCAAAATGAATGAAAATGTGAATAAACAAGAAGAACAAAAATGTCTTACATTCACATAAAAACTTTCGTGTCATTACCACACCGCAAAGTTGGTCCCGTTAACACACTGCAAAGTTGGTCCGGTGGTATACCCTTCATACCTACACCATGAGGTCGTGGATTTGAGTCATTTCTACTCCCATAAAAGCCTGAATTTATGTAATAGTTAAAAAAAAAAAAAAAAAGGTCTCACAGAAAAACTTCAGTGTCGTTGACAAACCGCATCTAAAAGTGCACACCCACTCACTCAATGCTATGTCAACTTGATCTAGTACAGTAATATAATAGGATAAGCACACCGTACCAGTACCATGTTACATGTTCTGTGTGTCCAGTCCATTATACGTCACAAAATCGTGAAGAATACTTAGGGGTGGGCACAGAAATTGAAATCGAATTGAACCGAACCGAACCGAGTTGAAAAATGGTGTTTAGTTTGGTTCATAGCTTCTATTCGGTTCAAACCGATTTGAAATTTAAAAATCAAATTGAATTCAATTCAATTTCGGTTTTGAACATATAAAATCAAACCGAATCAAATAAACTGAATAATCTTAAAGAATTATTTTATAAAGTTTAATTTTATTACTAACTATTTGTTTGGTGATCATAAAATATACTTATAAGAGAGAAAATCTTATAAAGTTTAATATACTTATAAAATCTCGAATGTTTACATTCACAATATAAGAGAGACAACTTCCCATGCAAACTTTTATAGATTTTTTTATGTATGTATAGATTATATATATTGCGTTTGCATTTGCAAATATAAGTTTCACAATCTTAACAATTTGTATACATTTTGCATATAATTATTCTATTTATTCTAAGACCAAAGTATCAAGACTTAGGAAATTTTGCATGCATTGGATGCATTGCATTATATTATATTTGCATCCAATCCACTATTGTATGGCACAATGCATGGACAACCAATGAGATCATATATCTATGTCATGTGATATGATTTCAATGGTCGAATGCATTTCATCGGTTACACCGAATCTCATCGCGATCAATATATATAGCGATATAATTGCACAAATTGATTATTAATGTCATTTGCCACCCTTCCATTATATTCCCTCATCACTAATGGTAAAGGTAACACTGATCTTAACGATATGATTGATCATTAATCTTCCAAGATTCTACTAAATCAGTATATTTTCAAATCAATCATCATGAACAGCTTCTACTAGATATCAAATTCCCGTGTTGACTAGATTGTTTACTTTGATCAATAATCATGATTTTTATCACTTTGGAATTTAATCACATTGTTTTTTTTTTTTTTATGCCATAAAAAATCCAATTTGATTTTAAAGGTGTTTAGCACTTACTTGTATGTTGCTAGAATAATAGTGTGATTGATTTCTATGGGC
This sequence comes from Acer campestre, assembly GCA_954870605.1. NCBI lineage: Eukaryota > Viridiplantae > Streptophyta > Magnoliopsida > Sapindales > Sapindaceae > Acer > Acer campestre. Next base: position 10,279,661 of record OX940800.1, read on the forward strand.
TAATTACCAATTTTCGACTGAATTCATAGTTTCAACTTTCAACTCCACTAGTTATAGAAGCCACTAATCACCATACGACAAGTCAAATTATATGACATTAAAAAAGTTTAAAGTTTATACCACCATTTTTGCAATGTTTTCGAGGGCCATTTTCGGATGCACTAGTCCTGTCGTTGTCTCCAACACACACATATATATATATATATATATATATAATTTATCGTGTACGGACACTATTGTGTGAATATATATTTTATGGTTTTTTATCTTTTAATAATCGATATAGATTAAAGAACAATATATATGTGATTATACGGATTAATTTGGAAAGCATTTTGAAATTAATATATTAATTATTTTTCTGATTTATCTTTTTTTTTTATATAGAAATATTTATTAAATAATTTTACAAAAAAACAATTTGAACTGTTTTTCTTTCTTTCAAATTATTATTTTTTTCTTCGAGAAAGATACTATAGATTTACATTATTGTCTCGAGTCGGTAATCATCTATAAAGTTGTTAGCTAGAGTTCAACTATCACCTATAGACTGTTATAGACATCTACGTCAAGTGATCTGAATAATTGATCGAGCCACTTGATATCATATTATACAATCTAATTTGCACATAAATCTTTTCAATCATCTCTGCCCATAGAAAAATGAAACCAATTTACCAAGAAGATAACAAATGCACTTCATAAAGGTGGTTCCCAATCATGTATGGCAAAACATTATCCATATTTCTTTGATTTGTATTACTTTGTTTTGTCAAATCATATCAACTAGGTAAAAAGCATTGGCTTCTTCTTAAGAGAAGCATTTAAATTTAAATCTCAAAAGCATGTACCTTACCAAATAGGAAAAGCATTACTAAAAAAAAACCCACCTTTTTATAGCAGATGCTTAGCAAATTAATTAACTAACTTGTTTAATTAAAAGTGCTCATTTGTTGATGTTAGGCTTCAACCCATTATATGGTTATGCAAAATTACCATATCTATTGATATAGAGGCTGCTTTTGTCTTCTAAGATGATGTTGATATGGATCTTTAACTTTAACTACTGCCACTTGATCTTACCCAAAACTAATTTCAAGAAAGGTACCTTTTTTTTCTTTTTTCTTTTTTTTTCTTTTTTTATATTTATTTATTTATTTATTCTTTAATTGTCCATTTCTCCTACACTAACAAAAAATTTATCCAATTGATGCGATAATCTAATTTTTAAGGTGATATATATATATTTTTATTCTTTAATTGTCCATTTCTCCTACACTAACAAAAAATTTATCCAATTTATGCGATAATCTAATTTTTAAGGTGTAATTATCATATCATCAATACATCATCAGATGATTAATATGGTTATTATAAATCTACTTATCATGCCATTTGGACAAAATCTTGAAGAATTTGAGAGATAGTTAGTTTATTTTTGTTTTAATTTCTTTTATTTTTCAAATCCTAATTAATTTTATCTTAGATTGAAATCTAAAGACCGGAAACTGTCCAGTAACATTACTGTTAACAGCAAACTTAACCAAACCCAAATTTTGAATAGTATATAATAATTTATTTGGCAAGATTTTTATTCTTATCCGTTTGATATTATATTTGAAATTACTTTTTTGAAAATACTTTTGAAGAAAAACACTTTTGGAAAAACACTTATAAGATACTTTTCCAAAGATAAAAAAACATTGTCCTAATTAAATATTGAATAAAGCAAGGGTATATTCACCATGTCAAAATAATTAATAATCCGATCGAACCACATCAATCTTTTAATTATTGTAGAGGAGTCGGCAAATTAAGTGTAGAATGTCAAGATATGTTAATATGATGTTCTCTCATGATACGAATAAACCCTCAAGCTGCTGCAATTTAATCATATAATTGAGAATATATACCATCCATTTCTACATGCATGGTGCTGCTTTTATTTGATTCCAATATCTATACATGTTTGTGCCGATTCTTCAAAAAAAATAAATAATATAAAATATATAGATAATTTAGTTTATGCCTTTATGAGGACATCGTGACTTATATTCATTCACAGATTTTGTATTTATCCCTTGAAGCAAATCAAGTTCTATTTTTGATTCAATTAAAATGTCCTTAAACCTGTATTATAATTAAGTTAAGAAATAATATGCAGATATTTAATTTGCCCACTTAAAAGGTCCCCAAAATCTCGTTGTAGTCTTATTATCGCAAAATGTAACATCTGAAAGGTGATAATTATATTAAGTCTTGGAAATGCTTCATCATGATTAATTGATTAGCTGACAATAATGTAATGGTCTCAATTGATGTAGCTAAACATGGATATTGATATATGCCCGTCCGCCCCTCCAGGGGAGTAACTCAGTTGATAGATGAATGAATTTGAGGTTTAGGTAAATGATTTCCAAATTAATGATTCGAATCTTACCAATGACAAAAGCTTCAAAATAATACATAGTCTAAATAAGTGAATAGATAGATAGGTAAGGTCAAAAAAAGAAAAAGAAAAAAGAAACATGCCCGTCCATGGCAAACTCTAAAAACAAGCAAGAAAATTATACTTATACAGTAAAATTAATTTTATAATTTTCTTCATGAAGAAATTTTGCAATGGTCCCACAAAGGCCAAAGCAAAGAATATTTGCTAAAAAATGTAAGAAAGGATAAGATCAAATCAAAGAGAAACTACCAAGAAGTTACACATAGACTTGGAGTAGGATCATTGTGGCATTGAAACACGAGCTAGCAAGCACTACTTGTCCTATATGTACTTACACAGTTACACTTCTAGGTAAGCATGCATATCTCTGGCCGATAAAGACCTTTCACTAACCAGAAAATCTTAGGTGCACCAAGTGCGCGGCAGTTGAGTGTTGCACTAGCCCACTAAAATATTAATATGTGTTAATTTTTAAATGGAGATTGTTTGGGTACTGACCACACTAATGAGATGTTGCCACGTGACTTTTTTTTTTTAATTTTTTACTTTTATCTCTTTGTATTTATCACAAATTGACTATGTGGTAAAACCCTATTAGTTGGTCAGTACCTAAGCATTGTCCTAAATAAAAATTTAGATTTAATATATATTTTTAAATAAAAATTATCACATGTCTCGTTATGAATGGCTCGGTGCACCAATCAGCAGTGGTGATTGGTGAACCGGATGCATCCAAGTTTTTCTCTCTTGATATCCCTCTTTGAATAGTCACCTTCTTCGGAGCACATCGCGAATTTGAACACATTATCTTATTATTATTTTTTTGAAATATCTTGATAAATAACACGTGTTAGGTTTCTTTCGGGATAAATTTAGGCCTTGTTTATTTCGCAGCATTATATTATATTAGACAATTAAAATGTATGTATTATTTTAATACATTTTAATTATCTAATACATCAAACATTGTATTAGCTAATACATTATATTTTGTGGTATTAGGTTGTATTGTATTAGAAAAAACACTTTATTTTTCAACAAATATGAAATATTGTTGAAATGTGTTATGTTGTTAATATTTTTTTATAATTTCAAAATTATATAGGAAATATTTATTATATATATAAAAATATTATTTATTATAAAAAATTCAATCACACTAAATATTTATTGATTTTTTTTATTTAAAATATTTATTGATTTATTTATGGTATGGATATTTAAAATTAATTATTAATTATTTTTTAAAAAATATTATGTTTTTATAATATAATAAAATACAATAAAATTATATAAGAATAACCTAATACGATATAATACAGTACATTACCAAACACAGATTTATATTAATAATAATACAGTTCAATACAATACAATATAATATAATTCAATACGTTGCATCAAACGAGCTGTTAATACAAGCTTAATAAGACAAACATTTTTGATAAAGAGAAAGAAAAAGAAAAAAAAAACCATGTTTTTAAAGAAAATCTGATGTAAACTTAATTGATAGATGATATACATGCAGAATTGCAGACGAAACTGGTCAGTTTCAACTAAGTAGTTAAAAAAAGAAAAGAAAAAAAGGGGTCGACATCATGATTCATGAATTAATTAAAAAGAGCAAGGATATGACCTCATTTTTATTTTTTTTTCCATTTTTTTTTAGTTTTTAAGTCAAAAGACAAGTGAAAATTTTGGTAAGCGAATTCAAATTTGAATTCTACACGACAAATCTTCTAAGACAAGAAACAGTCGATTTGCTGTCATTATATCTTGACGACTGACTTCCGATAATTTAATTAATTTGTTTCACATTATAGGGTCTCCGGTCGGTGCTTTCTTCAATATCATTAGTATTTTGCGGTGCTGTTTTGTTTTTTTTTTTTTTTCTTTTTTCGTATCATTGATTTTGTTGGAACAGAATAAACCACTTATAAAACTTATTAATTGAAAATCAGCTGTGAAACTTTTTTTTTATTTTTTTTTATTGTACTTGTTTTCTTCGTTTTAACGTGGCTTTCTGTCCTTTTGGATCTCAAAAAGCCATCAACACTCAGATTGGCTCATGTCAAATCCCCAAAAGCAGAAAGTGAAAGCCAGTATTTTTTTTTTTTTTAAAGAAAATTTTATTTTCATTTGAGCAATTACAGTAAATTCGGGTTTATACGATTCGAATTCAACATTTTTACAGTACAAGTGTGAAAGTCATACTACTGTTTTCTCTACTTATGTTTTTCTTTTAATTAAAGAGATGGATGAAATTTATCCTTTCATTGTATATCAGTTTAGAAATTCGGATATGAGTCGTATTAAAATAGATGGATAGACGTTGAGTTGAGTTTGGTCAAGTGGTAAACTTCTCATGTCTGCATTATGAGGTTACGGGTTCAAGTCCTCTCCATTTAAAACAAAAAAAAACCTAATTTATGTAAAAGTGTGATATTTCAAAAGAAAAAAAAATAGAAAGACCAGCTTGAGGTTCAAGAAATGGTAAAAGCATGATAGTTGCCGCCATCTATACTATACCGTACTATTGGTACAAAGAATCCACAACAAAGACTTGACTATTATACCCACATGGGTATTGTAACAATAAATTTTAGGAACAATTCATGGTTAATTCAAGGTTAATTTTGGGAACAACTTTCATATTTGGAAATCACTCTAACATTGGATTTTTTTAATTATTTTTGGTATTGAGGATCCCGGATTTTGTCTAGGCACCTATCCGATCCTCTCCAATTGCGTGATACACCCATAACCAACTTATTGGTTCTAACGATCTATTTATTAGATGTTATAGAATATGACAGACATAAAACCTCTAATAATAAAGTTGTTTCTAAAAAGATATTGGTATCATACTAACAAATTCTTGTGAGTACCTAGCCGGTCCCCCCACAACAAATATGCAAAAAGCAAGCAAAACAAAACAAAGATAAAGAGTGACAGCTAACAAGCATTAAGTACATCCTTCCCATTTGTTCCCCTTTTCACATTTATACACCGTTGCCTCCTCTTCTTTTTTTTTTTTTTTTTTGATAACATTGCCTCCTCTTCTTCAAAACAACACTTCTTACATGGAAGTAGATTTATTTCTATTTGGCACGCACAAATAGTATTTGATTTCGATATGTCCCTTGATTATGTGAGTTTTCACTCGGATGTTGTGGGAATTCATATTCCTCAATTATTTGAGTATATATCCGAACAACATATGTAATACTTGATAAAATTTCGAATTTTTTATTTTTTATAAAGAAAGGTAAATAGATAGATATCTTATATTTATTCGTTTAATATATATATGAAAACACAACCTTTTTGTGTCCTTAATATCTGCCGTTAAACATGCTTGTTATATTTGCCAAGCAAAAGCATGAGAGGGCAAAAGCAAAAGCTTCACTCTTTTAAGTTTCAACAATGGGGAGTGGGACCCACCAGTTTCCGTACCAATGGCCGGGACATTAGGACATTTGATGTACCTTTACACGTACCTAAAATCCACTCCACCATCTGTTTCACCTTTTGTTTCTTTATAAATTCCACCCATCTTCTCCTCCATTTCTCTCCATATCAATTTCAGTTTTTATTAATTTCTCTTCAGACACATGAGACAGGGAACAAGAACTGATACAAAATGGAGAGTCCAGATTTCTCACCTCCACACGTGGACGCATCTCGACCGTCCCTCGGATTCCCTCTCGGTACTGCTCTTCTCTTGATCATCATCTTCAGCTTGAGTGGAATATTCTCTTGCTGCTACCACTGGGACAAGCTCAGATCTCTCCGCCGATCTTACTCCGACGATGACGCCGATCTTGAAGCTGACAATGAGGCCTCACAACCTAGACCCCACTACACGGTAACTTTTACTTTTACCCTTCTTCATCAATTTAAGTTATATAAGGAAATCTTGATTGCAATCCCCTTAAGACTTAATTTCTGTTGTATATAAAAAAAAAAACTCTTTTTAGCTTAAAAAATACTTTCTTTTTTTCTGTTGCTTAAGAAAGAATAAGACTTAATTTTAACTACAACCACTAACCGATTAAGACTTAATTTCTGATTTTTTTTTTCTTTCAGGATTTGAAGAAAAATCAGAGCCAGAGTATGCCGGTAGTACTAATGCCGGGCGACCAGATTCCAAAGTTCATAGCATTACCGTGTCCGTGTGAGCCGCCGCTGCCTGAAAAAGTAGTTGTCAAGGTGCAAAAGCCGACGAAGCAGCCACGTTTCCCTGTGCCTTTGTATTAGCAATTTGATTAGTAGAGCATTAGCCAATTGATTCACCATTTGGTTGTATATAAGTTATATTTATTTACTCTTTTTTTTTTCTTTTTTTTTTTGAATTTAATCATAATAGATTAATATTTTACCATCATTAATTGTGTTACCTTCCCAGTGCTGTATAGATGACCATGTTCCTGTTCCGGTTCCAGCGGAACCGGTTCCTTTTTTTTTTCTTTCTCTTTTTTAATATTATATACCGCCTAAAAAAATTATTAGACATGTAAAATAAAATAAATGTATTGGGTAAAAAATATTTGAAAAAGAAAATGGGTGGAGCTGAACCGTCGGTTTAGAACTGTCGATTTCGGTCCGATTTTTTAGTTTAAGGAACTGAAACCCTAAGCCTTATGGTTACGGTTCGGTTTGGGTTTCAGTTTTTAGCCTACGGTTACGGTTTAGTTCTATGGTTTGAACCGAATCACAGTAATGTCTACCCAGTAGAACATGTCATTTTGTAATTTTGTATGATATTACTGGTTATTTTATTTTCTTCCCTCTACTACGCCGTTTTGATCTCTTATAATGATACAAAGCCTTTTCTTTTTGCACCACTTGGATTTAGCTTACTGTAACTACAATTCTAGATTGGGCAATAAAAATTGCTCTCTATTAAAAGATTGTATGTCGATCTCATATTTAGTTTTGTAGGAATTGTGAAAATTTTGATTTTTCTTCAATTAGTATTGGAGACAAAAGTGAAAGTTGGTAATTACTTTTTTTAAGAGAGTGGTTATTAAACCAAATTGGACCTGAAATCGCTATCAAAGTGAAGGAAGATTTGATATGAGATTATGAGACATGACCAATAAATGGTTATTTGTTGAGATAAGGCTAACCAACCTAATTGGAATTTTGGGGGGCACTGCACTGATAATCAAATTAGGTATATGTCGTAATTAAGGCAGCTCAATTAGTGTATTTCTTAATTAATTATTTGTTATTGTCATCAGCAACCTCACAATTCAAGTAATAAATCTTGATATTGGCATGTTAATTAATAATGATGGTCCATAAGTGCATTAATTCCTTGAAAACCATGAATAATGTTTGGATACTGACTTCATCAATGGGAGTGTAGCACGTAACTTTTTTCTTTTATTTTTTATATTTATCTCACAAATTACACAGTGTCCTACATTCCCATTAATAGAGTCAGTATTTTAGGTACTGACTGTCAGTACCAAGCATAATTTGAAAACCATTGCCTACAATTTAGGCATAATTTGAAAACCATTGCCTACAATTTAGTTTTGCAAAGTGGGAAAAGCTAACCCACTTGAGAATGTGGCCTCACATGTACAAAATCTAGCAACAGCTTCTCTTTTTAGTAGAAATGTGTACTTTTTGCATCATTGCTAGCCATTGAGCACCGGTATCATCATCACTTCCAAAGAAGAAAATATTTACAGATCTTACGTGTCTGGTGATTATTAAACTTAATTATGTTAAGAGCATCTCCAATGCAATGCTAAATCATTGTGCCAATACTATAATTTAGTACAAAATAAAAAAAAGCATGCTTCAATGCAATGCTAAAAGCTGTGTTAAATTTGACATATACTATAAACCATGCCAATTTGCCAAATTTGGCACAGTTTAAAGCATATGTCAAATTTGGCACAGCAATAAATGCAGTCGCATTTGTTGATTTTTTAATTTTAAATTGAAACAATTCTAACAAAATATTCAATGCATTGGTTGTATTTGTTGACTTTTATAATTTTAAATAATTAAAAAATAAAAAATAGAATATCAAATAGAATATTGCATTGGAGTACTATGTTAAAATGATGTGTCAAATATAACATTTCACTATATTTCGTGTCAAATTTGGCATATGTATTGAAGATGGTTTAAGTTGTTAACATCGTTAATTTCACATACATAGGGTTTGCTGTTAAGTAATTTCTTTATAAATTTAATAGACTTTTTATTTTTTATTTTTTTTGCACACCCTTAAATAAGATGCAAAAGATATATTGTTCATAATGCCATAAGGGTAACTTTTTTGAAATATTACATAAATTGGGGTATTTTTAGGGAGGGGGAAGGATTCAAACCCACAACCTCGTGGCATAGGTATGAGGGGTTTACCGATATCCAAAACCTTATGCTGAATTATATACATACATATATATATATATATATGTATATACATAGAGTCTTTCTATTGCCGGTTCATATAAAATATATCAGGACGAAGAATATAAACCATAGATTTTGGAGAAATTTTAACAAATGCATATACTTTGAGTCAAAGTATGTAAATCTAATGATCCACATTCTTCGTGTAAATATATCAGAACGAATTGACAATAGAAAAACTGTATATATATATATATATATATAAATGTTTAAGTCTGTGTGCACTGATATTGCTTCATTAGTGCTTATCAGTGCGTTGGATGTAGACCATTATATTTACATACTTTGACTCAAAGTGTATGTACTTGTCAAAACCTCTCCATAATCAGTGGACTACATACATTGGTACTAATGTAATTACATCAGTGCGCACTAATGTGAACGAGACTGTACATATATATATTCTTATTAATATTACCACGGCAACCATTAGTATTTACTTATCCCTTTATAGAATTTGTATTAAAACCATGCGGACTTAATCTTTATCTTATAATACTTAAACATGTTACCACCACTTAATGTGGTTTGGTAGTAAATGACGCTCATTCAATTTCAAATTCGAGTCCATCCATCCACTCAAATAGGACGCTAATTTGATGTTTGTAGAATAACCCTCGATGAACAAAAAGAAAGAAATAGAACTATGTATATGTATTATGTGGAAATGAAAGGTTTGATGTAAAGATATTATAAAATTCAAGAAAGAAGCAAAATAGAAACCGATGTCATGAAAAGTGGTAGGGGTGTCCCACAAAGGTACTATCTTCAAAACACTTATGATCCATATACCGTCAATTCGTGACCTAATTTCACTGTTGATGTTTGCTATCGTAAGGTGGCGTGCCTTCGCCTTTCTATATCACCCATTAACAAAACTCTCTCACCTTCCCCAGAGGTCAGTACTAACACTTGTAGTTTGTACTCCATTCCTCATGACGTTAGCCACCTGGTTTTACTATATACATATAGTATATGTCACGTTTCCATCATTTTGCTTTTATATTATTAGGATTTAGGACAACGTTAAAACTTCACATAATAATAATAAAAATTAATATATAAATAATTTATATTTATTCTTCTAATACATATATATATATATATGTATAAATAAAAGTTTTGAAAAAAATAAATAAAACTTTATTATTTAATATTTATATATATATATGTATATATAAAAGTTTTGAAAAAAATAAATAAAACTTTATTATTTAATATTTTCTTAAGTCAGATGTTTCTATTGTACATATTTCTAGAGACCGTAACAGGTTAGCTCATTCTTTAACTAGGTTAATTTGTTATTTTAAATGGTTGTTATTTGTGTTTGGAGTGCAGATTTCTCGAAGTGGCTCTCCTTGTTAGCCAATTGTGATTTGAATTCTTGTAATTCTTTTTGATGAATAAAATTTCTTTCAACTTAAAAAATATATATATATATATTTTTTCTTTAGTCACATGAATTATCGTTTTCTTTCATCATCCGTTATTCCAATTGATTGACCATCGACATCTTTTTATGCATTATTCAACACAAAGTGGACACTTTTCTCCTCTCTGTGTAGAGAACCCCACTGTCTTCCACACTTGACAATCTCCCCATTCCCTCCACACTTCGCCATATATTCTGCTATTTGTTTGGTTTTTTGGGTTGCCCATATAATATATATGTATATCTTCTCACTTTTAAAGTAGAAAAATAAAAATAAATCACACTTGTTATATGTTCCTTTTCAATCAAGAATTTATCATTTCTTGTTTCTTCAACAAACATGGAGAATCGTCTTGAATTTTATCTTTGAATTGGCGTACATTTTGCTTGCCTCTTTTCCGTTGTCGTGTGACATGCAAGTAATGTATCATAAAACAAAAGGGGATGTGTTTGAACCCTAACTCATATGGTGAACAAATGTAGAGTGAAATATTAATTCATATATTTGTTTCAATTTTTATGATGTAATTAGAAAAATGATACAAGAGTGCATAGCTGTGCATCTTTTGGATAGAAGATTTTTTGCAAATTCCAATAATTCTTCAAGAAAGTTGCAAGTTTTTTTTTTTTTTTTTTTTTGAAATCATTAACATTGACACCATTCTGAAAGATATCGATCAATAAACCATCATCATTTGGATTACATATGTAAGAATATATTGAGTATGACTGCTGATATAGAGCTATTCCCTAAAGGAAAAATCAAGCTCAAATCATAAAAAGATAGAACCTTTTACCTTTTGGTGCTAGAAAGAGAATAGATTGAAACCAACAGAAAAGAAAAAAGAAAACTAAAAGGAAGAAATAACACGAATTTAGTTTTGGTATAAATACATGTACAGGGTTAGTTGTTAGTCATTAGATTTCATTCCAAAGATCTACCAACATCTATTACAACCCCAACTCCCAAATTATAAATTAATGGGTAATACTTGAGTTATAACTTGAGATACGATAGGGTTTTGTTTAGGTTACGATACAATAACCCGTATTGATACTCCTATCTAAAAGGATCTCATATGAAATTTGTCTTTGTATGCAACCACCTAAACAATATAAAAGAAAAAGCAGATCGATATGGCCGCCATAAAAGCAAGTAATCAAACTGGCCCATGATGTTTCCATTTTATATTATATAGTATTTCTATTGTCAATTCGAACTTATGTAAAATATATCAATTTTTTATATGTGGGTTATAAAATATTATATATTGAATGAAAAGACAAAGTGAAAAGTGGGATTTGTAAACGTACGGATGATAAGCAAGCCATCAGCAATGGGCCCATGGGCCCATTGTGACAAGGAAAATCACATGGACCCGTTGGCTTCATGGACTGGTCTCTAGACAATTTCTAGTGCGCTCTCACCACTGCTCTTATCTCTTCACTTTCTTCATGCATCATATGATGTAACCCCTCTTCCCTTTTTTTTTTTTTCGTTTTCTTTGATCCTTCCAAAAGGACCAAAACCATTCTATTCTTTTCTTAATTATTACTAATTATTATTATTTTATTTATTATAGAGGTCCTACTCCTATTCACAGTTCACAGAACAATCAATTGAGCCGTTGATTTCGTTCGATCTTGACGTTTTAATAACGATTCATATAATATTTTTATGAAACTGTCAAATCTGCTCGATGTTTCTTGAATGATCTTGATGTTTTGTTTGATTTATAACAAAGATTAATATAATCGAAGCTGTCGATTCTGATCGATGTTTTTTGAAAAAAAGCCGAATCTCGATGTTAATTGAGTAAAATATTGAAGATTCAAAACAATTAATATGCTATAACATCATTAACACTGTGTTTGGTATGAGGAAAAAATAGAGAGAGTTGGAGGGAGAGGAGAAGGGAGGGAGAGCAAATTCTTTATTTAGTTGGAGGGAGAAGTGAAGGGCAGAGCTGACCACGGTTCGGTTAAACCGTCGGTTTTGTCCGCGGTTTAACCGGAACCGGATTGGCCAAACCGGAACCGAAAATCGGAACCGAAACCGCCGGTTTGGAAACCGGTGGTTTCGGTTCCGGTTTCGGTTTGGGATTCCTCCAAACTGTCCGAAACCGGCGGTTTAAACCGCCGGTTTATAAAAAAAAAAAAAAAAAAGAATCAACCAATCAAAAGTTGCCACGTGACACTTTTTTTTTTTTTTTTTTGAAAAACCGCCCAAAACCGTGCCCAAACCGTCGGTTTTGAAACTGGAACCGCTAAACCGGCGGTTTGAAACCGGCAGTTTGAAACCGGTAACAAACCGGTTTTTTCGGTTTCGGTTTCGGTTTCGGTTTCGGTTTTAGGTGGCCTCAAAACCGAAACCGACGGTTTGGAACCGAAACCGGAACCAAACCGAACCGGGGTCACCTTTAGTGAAGGGAGAGGAGGAGAGGAGGGAGAGCTTCTCCCTCTGGGCCCACAAAAATGAATCCCCTCAATTTGGGTGGACGAGAGAGAAGGTTTACAAATTAAATATCAATTTATTCATCCAACACTCTTTTCAATATCAAACAACATGGAGGATTGATGTTATCCTCTCCATCTCTCCTACTCTCTTTCCCTATTAATTCATTCATCCCTCATACTTTCACTCCCTCATACCAAACATAACCTAAGGAATTTTGGCTTCTAATGAAAAACGAGAAAGTTTAAAATATATCACATTTACTAATCAAATTTCAACACGATATGACATCAACTATCAACTATATAACTTAAAACTTTTATTTTTTGAAACTTCACGAATTTAAATTGATCGAAAAACTATTCTAACAAAATTACAAACTTTTGTTAATTTGTTCACGTTACACCAATTTCGGATCATATATATATATATGATATACCATTGATGGTGTAGCGCCTCAAATCTGAATGAGTACCTCATACCATCGATCCATATTTGACAGTGTTTGGTATCATATCCATTCTTAAATCTTAATGTATATCCACTTTTATTTTAATTTGCTTAAGATCCTTCCTAAAATTATAGTAATATATGAAAAATCAGTAAACCATATTATAAAGAAATGAACATGATTGAATCTAAAAAAAGAATATATATATATATATATTGGAATTGGTGGAAAATGTCACATTTTTGAACTGATTTGGTGGAAAAGTCACAACTTTAATAACTTAAATTTAAAAGGTACTAAAGTATGTGATTACCAAAAATGCCCTTACTTTACACCTTCTCTTTCTTACTTTGAAGTTTTCTAAGATTTTATTCTTTCATCTTCCTCTGTAACAGACCTCCAATGGAGGTTGAACATTGTAATATTATCAATGCATATTCATTAGATAATTAGTTTTGTGGCACTGCGCAAATGCATCGGGCCCCCAGAGTTTTTTTTTTTTCAATTTGAAACTCTAATTGGGTTCTTTTTCATTTTTTCTTCGAGTCTTTTGTAAACCTTAAGCTGGCTGTGTGAATTTTGAATCTAACTGAACAGGCTCGGAGAATAATTAAAAAGACTCGGAGAACAAATGAAAAGTCTTGAAGACTAAATATTGAAAAGTCTCGGAGACTAATTGAAAAGGCTCGGCCTTTTCATTTGTTTTCCGAACCTTTTCAACAATCATTTTTTTGTTTCTTAATTTTGAATCTCCGAGCTTTTTCATTTGTTTTCCGAGCCTTTTAATGAACTGTCTGAGCCTTTCTAAGCTCTGTCCGAGACTTTTCCGAGCCTTTTTAACAATTTTTTTTTCTTCACACAATCAGCTTAAGGTTTATAAAAGTTGGTTTTAAATTGAAAAAAAAGAAGAAGCAACTAACAAGAGGGTTTGTATCTCAAATGCAACTAACAAAAGCTCAGACATAAAAAAAAAATTGCTATTGTGTTTGGTCGTGGTCGTCGACAGCGACGTACTCGTGTTCCTGATCCACCATCGTCCATTGATGAAGGATTTTGAAAGAAAAAAAAAATTAAAAAATGGTGAAGAAGGTTACTGTACGGGGCATTTTTGTCTGTTCACCATAATAAGTGCCTTTTAAACTTAAGTTATTAAAATGGTGACTTTCTTACAAAGCCCAGTCCAAATAGTGACAAAAAAAATTCGAGCCCTATAAATATAAATATATAATATATAGCATAGGGTCCTAGTAAAATTAGGTATTTGCCTGTAACTAGATCGAGAAGCTGATGTTGATGTTGATGTTGATGTAGATGTAGATGTAGTGGGGTACTAAAACCACAAGAAATCGATCAAGTTGTATTGAAAAATAGTTATATTATATATGATGAGTAGTTATAGTGGAAATCCTTGTTAAAAGTTAGGTATGTACAAGATGCCAAGCTTCTTCAATTCAATACACATTGTTTATTTTGATGGTCCAATTAAGATACAATAAGTACTCTTGTAGATAGCTTAATTTATTCGATTATTCTTTAGGATTAACCGATTAAGTTGTTGGACAGTCAATCAAAAAGTTAGGTAGATAAGGGTCATCATCCTTTCAACAAAGAAATTAATTAAGTTGTTTAATATTTTTGCAAAATTGAAAGTGTAGTTAGTGACTCAACATGCAAAAGTGGAGCTCGATCACTCATCAGGAAGTACCTCAAACACATTACTCGAGCCATCAAACGTTTAAAGCAATCAATTAAGTGGCAAGCTTCCAGAAGCAATATTAGTTATGGTTAGTTTAGTTAGTTTGGGTCAGCTTATATGATATAAAAGATTTATGAATGTGATTAGTTATGGTTGTTTGAAGTTTTTATATGTGTTTGCATTCATTCATATGTATTTACATAATTGATTCAATACTAAAGTTGGAGTAAAAAAAAAAAAATACATATTCAGTAGCGACTATCTCGATGGAGAGTGGAAAGTGAAATACTATATCTTGTACATGGTGATATTTTTGATATTTTTCTTCTTAATTTACACAAGGGTACGTGTAAGTGTGTAACCAAGTCTTGGACAAGATGTTTTTGAGCAAGGGATTACCAGTTCTTCCTACCAAGTTGAGACCGATCATTCAGATTGAGGGAGGTAGAGAAAAATATCCACAATAATGAAACTATTAACCACCTAAAAAGACTAAAGAAGAATTTTCTATCCTTGCTAAGACCATATGAAGTAGAAAGACACTACATGAAGCATCCAGCTACCCTGGGAAGAAGCCAAGACTGGTATACTTAGATACGCCATCTGTGAATTGGGATCGGGGTCACCCAGATCCCCAAGTATCATAAAACATTGAAGTCAAGGTCCAGAGGACCCCATTACCACACCATCCCGGTTCTTTGATACCCAAGGAATACTAGTACCATGATCCAGAGACGTACTATGCCCTGGTATCGTGATTCCCTCATATGACCGGTCTACCAGGCAACAAGGATTAAGATATATCAGAAAATAAGGTTATCTAGGGAAGAAGGACCGGTACACCAAGAGAGCAGAACCATGCTACAAGAAGAACAATACGCGTTAACATCTGAACACAAGGAAAGTTGACCTTTCCCGCCATCTGTAAACTCCATTTAAAATGGGATTGGTCAACTCTGTCAATTTCGCTAAGAAGGGAAACTAATCACTTGATTTTGAGATCATTCCCATGCCTAAATAGAGCTACCATCAACGTCCATTTGATTGCTAAACTGAATGATTGAATTTACAGAGTGGACAACAAAAAAATGGACCTATGAATTACAAGACTCTCGAAGGAGAGAGGGAGACTTTTGGATCGAATTTTGATAATAGATTTTCCATTTATCGACTAGCACGAGATCACCGTCGCCAATTTTGTTAGAACACTATACCTAAACCCCTATAAACCCTCATTGTATCATTTAAATTGTGTGTCACTTATCAATAAAATAGTACTATTCTTTTATCTTGATAATGCATACATTGCATTAATTGAAATTTTACCCCTTTGATACTTTCCCGTTAACAAAAACAAATCAGGAAAGAATTAATAAAACAATTAAAAATGAAATTTACTCTATTTCGACTATAAAAAAAAATAAAAAAAAAATCACTTTCTAAGGTTAGTAATAAGAATAATAAGAATTCATCATGACCTTGATATGGAGTTGGAGCTTCTAACTATGATGAATGCGCAAACTATTGATATGATGTTGGAAATAGGCCGATTTTATATTACCCTTCAATTCGAATTAGCAAAAGCAATGTTTCCTTGCATAGTATGGATTCAAAACATTCATGATCTGGATGTGAATGAGTCGAATGACTTTTCTCTTGGATTTATCAGTCGAAGCAGGAGAGAATAGATCTTGATATTATTTATTATTCTTTGATTTAAAAAAGAATCCCATCTCAACTGAAAACGCAAATACTTTTTTAAGGAAGAAATAAAGTTCTACTTCTGTGTTGTTCTTGTATTGTTTTTTCGTTCTACATTTTTTGATGTCTGATCCCAAAAAATTTGCTACAACAAAATTCTTAAAAGTATTTGCATGAGACATAATATACTAATTTATTTATTTTATTTAAATACTATAACTATCTCACGGTCTCATATTATAATACCTCAGGTGCTAATGAAACTATTTTAGTAAAATTTAACTGTCTCAATTCCTGGGTGATCGTGCCAAAAACTCGGGTTCCTTTTGGATTTCCTTCTTGATCAATGACAACTGTACCCCCCAATGAAAATGCACCCCCCAAAGAAAATGCATCAGTTTTAATTATATAAATTAATTAATAAATATCTTTCCTATTTTATTGCCCATGATTGTAGGATACAAAATCAATCTCTTTTCCTTTCATGATTTTAATTTCCAATCAAAAAATAATAATGATAATAAATAATTTCATATTATTTCATATATTATTGTCTAGTCTAATATACAATATTATTTAGAGCTTGTTTGATTGGGCTTTTGGAAAACCTCTATTGGTAAAAGATCTATTTGTAGTATATTTATTATAAATAGAGTTTTTGAAAAAAAAAAAAATTATAGTTGTTTGGTTGGTAGATTATTTATTTATTTATTTATTTTAAATGTCAATTTGGAGAAGCACCTCCCCATAAGCTTTTGCCTAGTAGAGGTTTAAACTATACTAGTATCTACTTAATTTAAAGTAGACAATCTTAAAAGCCCAACCAAACAACTCTAAAAAACCGAAATAAACGTTTGTAGACCTTTTTTTTTTTTCAAAAAAAAAAAAGCCAAGTAAATATTGAAGACATACTATCTTATTCTACAATACTCATTGTATCACATTTTAATTCTCAAAATTAATATATATATATATATATATATATTTGTGACACTACCTTTAAGACTAAAGGATGTCACATTTTTTTAACAACTTATTTCTTAAATATTTATATATTTGTCTTGTGTGACACTGGATATCAATTTTTGTATTGGCCCCAAAACCAATTTCCTAGCTTCACCCCTGTTTTTGAGAGATATTTTTTTTAAGAAATGAGAAGAAGATAGAGAAAAAAATAGAGAATGAGATTAAGAGTGTTTTTTTTTTTTTTTTTTTTTTTCCTTACAAGAGTTTTAGCTATGATGGTGAGATGCATATCGTGCATATCTGATGAGTCTCCATTTCCATTTCCATCTCCATTATTAATTTCTTTTTCTTTCTTTTGCTAATTAAAATATTTTACAAAGACTATATTGCTCCCAAGATAAGATATAAAATATAACTAAGGTTTGGTTGAAAACTCAGCACTCAGAGGTTGATCATTTATCTCATATATATATATACTCAAAAGATATTAAAAACAAACTAAATGATGGAGATGGAGATGGAAATAGAGATAACTTATACAAACTATTACAATAATATTTAATTATCAAAACCTTATCAAGCATGCAAGCCATGTTTTGTGTGTGTCTTATCACCCACCCTTATATGTAGGGGCGAATCATGAACACCGAGTTTAGACCGTAACATATTAAAGACGAGGACACAACTTTGGTGAGGCAATCAACTATTTGATCGCAAGTAGGAACATAACGAACATCCAATGTGTGTTGAAGAACCATATAACAAACAAAATGAATATCGATCTCAATATGTTTCGTGCGGGCATGGAAGGCAGGATTAGCAGCCAAGGAGCCGTCACCCATATTGTCACACTAAGCAATTAGACAGCGAAAAAGAGGAATATTGAGTTATGATAAAAGAGATTGCAGCCATATAATTTTAGTTGCGAGAAGTTCTAAAGCACGATACTCAAACTCTGTATTTGAACGAGCAACAACATGTTGCTTCTTTGAGGACCAATAGACCAAATTATTACTAAGAAAAATGCAATAATTAGAAATAGATTGACGATCATTAGGACAACAAGCCCAATCAGTATCGAAAAATCCCACTAAATCTATACGAACATTGGGTTGAAAATGAGGACCATGAGAAACAGAACCTTTAAGATAGCGAAGAACACGCTTAAGTGCTTCTCAATGTAACTGTGTTGGGGCTTAAAGATACTGGCTAAGTTTATTAACAATAAAAGCGATATCGGGCCTAGTAAACGTCAAATACTGAAGAGCTCCAACGGTACTATGATAAAGAGTTAGGTTGGTCATGAGATCACTCTTAGAGACAGTGAGATAATTGTTGATAGCGGCATAAGTGGAACAATCTTTCAAATGTTGCATGTTAAGAGGTCGTAAAAGATCATGAATATATTTGGTCTGAGTGAGATACATACCACTGCTATCACGTCGAACTTCCACCACTAAAAAATAGCTTAATTCACCCAAATGCTTAAGAGAAAAACATGCATATAAGTCCTGAGTGAAAACATTAATAAGAGTTGTGTCATTCGCTGTTATCAAAATGTCATCGACATAAACAAGTAGCAATATAAATTTCTTCCTAGACTTGTAATAAAACAAAGAGTTATCAGCTTTAGAATGTCGAAAATCCCAATGTATAAGAGTGGTCCAATAACTTGTCAAACCAAGCCCGATTAGCCTGTTTAAGGCCATACAAGGCTTTATCAAGCTTGAATATATGATGCGATCAAGTAGGATCAACATAGCCCTTAGGTTATTGCATGTAGACAGCTTCCAGAAGAGTGTCATTCAAAAATGCGTTGTTGATGTCAAGTTGTCAAACATGACATTGAAAAGTCATTGCTAGAGAAAGAATTACTTGTATAGTGAAAGCTTTAATAACCGATAATATCTCTGAATAATTAATGCCAAGATTTTGATGAAAACCCTTAGCAACAAGTCGTGCTTTATGATCAGAAACAAACCCATCAACATTCAATTTGAGCTTAACAACCCAATTTTCCCAACAAAAATATATGAGGATGAATAGGGAACTAGAGATGAATTAAGTACGGTTTTGCTGCAAAACATTAAATTCATCATGTATAGCTTTTTTCCATTCTGGAACTGTTATAGACTTAGAAACTTTCATTGGTTTAACCATGAAGGAGAAAAATCTGATTTAGTGGCAATTGTGAAAGCCTTTGGCTTGAATATGCCATGTTGGCCTCTGGTAGTCATCACGTGGGTAGGTATATGAGACTTAGGTGGACGTGTATTGAGCTGATTTGGTGGTGGGTGTAGAGAGTCGAGAGGTGGAAGTTGGGATATTTTTGATGTTGGTTCAGTGGGAGACAAGGTAGGAAGCATGTAATTTTGTTTAGTATGGTCTATTGATGGTGAGGCAATAAGTGAGTAATCAGGTTGTGTTTGAGTGAACATTGGAGGTGAGTTTGAGGATGCAAAATGGGGCCATATTTTCTTGATGTAGGTCAGATGTTTTGACAATTGCATTAACTGATTTGAGTTATTCAATCCGTGATTCTTGAGTCATCAAACTAGCTTCAATTTCTGACCTACTGATGAAAGCTTTTTGATGTGTAGTTAAGGAGACTACACTGTTATATAAGGTCTAAACCACCCAACACAGTGGTGATGAGATCAGGAGTAGTTATAGGTAGACCAACAACCTCCATCTGATTTGCAAGCATCTTCATTTTTGTGAGTTATTCATCAAGTCAATGCTCCCTTGCTAGTGCGTTGCATATGGTGCCAATAGTTTTAGTGCATTTGCCATGCTCCGATTTGCAAACATCATTTCAAATTTGCTCCAAACGTCATATGAGGTTGTCAAGCCAACAACTTTGGCTAAAATTGACTTTGTCATGGTGCATCTTAGCCACCCCAATAGGAGTTGGTCGTGTGTCATCCACTCTTCATATTTAGGATTTGGGCAAAGAGCTATTTCAGTAGTTTGGTTAGTAGTTGAGTTTGTGGTAGAGGTGATAAACTCGGGTGGACATGGTTTCTTCCCAAGAAAATATACATCAAGTTTATGGCCTTTAACAATGGGTAAAATGATTAACTTCCAAAAAAGATGACTGTTGCGATCCAACTTAACCGCAAATGAACTTCCTAAGGTTCCTTTGAATGAAGGAAATTTTTTGGTTGATGGGGATGAGAAATCTGTGGTGATATTAGTTGCTGAGGTTGAGGAATATGTGGTTATAATTAAGGTATTTTGAGATCATTGGCCATTGTAGTAGCAGACATTTGCCTTTAGAAAGGCTCTGATACCAATATAATATATTAAATATTACTAAGGTTTGGTTGAAAACTCAGCATTCAGAGGCTGATCATTTATCTCATATATATATATATATATAGTCCACATTGTTTGTCCTAATATATTTTATGTCAGGACTAACTGACAATAGAAAGATTGTGTGTATATATATTATATTGTCAAAAGATATTACAAATAGAGTTACAACCAAATACAAACAAACTAAAAGAGAAAAAAGAAATAAATCTCCTAGCTAGAAAACGGTGGATTTACATCAGTTACATGGCATATAACTTATATAAACTATTATGATAATATCTAATTATCAAAACCTCACCAAGTATACCGGTCATGTTTTATGTGTATCTTATCACATATGTTAGGAGTCAACTACAAGGATACCCGTGTAACATTTATCAGATTTGGTAGATAATTTTCAGTACCCCAAAAATATCATAGTCATGTAATTATAATTTATAACTAACCTTGGGATGTTTGTGCAATTTCCCCTTAAGGATTCTCATATTGGATATTTGGATTCATTCGATTAAGATTGTTGTGACCACAATCAATTCAATGGTTTTGAGTTTGATGGTTTTCATTTTGTAGGAAATCAAATTAGTTTGAAGAATATCTTTGACTTTTATTGTTTATTGGTATACGTTCTGATTCTTTTAAGTCTACGCCTATCACCTATGGTGCTAGTAAAGTAATCGATTAGTGTTTTGTTTTTTTTTTTTTCTCTTCCCTCCTTATTTTTAGAAATTTGTGTGTACCTATTTATTTATTTATAATTAATATTACAATAAGACTACCAAGATAAAATAATATATGTGTGGTCTGGATATCTACTCTCATAACGGGAGATAACTATCCTATAAATCGAAAAGAAAACTCCCCATAAAACTCCCCATATATACTTGTAAAATACGTATAGCGGGATTTGAACCCCTTACCATTGATTAGGGCCGACCCTGGGTATAAGCCCACGAGGCAACCGCCTAGGGTCTTTGTTTTCTAAGGACCCCAAATTTCAGGTTGAATATAAACTTTGTGTATTCGGTTTTTAATAAGTTTGAAAGCCTACATACTAGTCAATTAGCCCATATATCACTTAACCAAATATAAGTCTGGAGACCCATATACTGTTTTTTTTTTATTTAAAAAAAAAAAAAAACAACCAATTATGTAGGCCTACCTTATACATAAATATATATATATATATATACAAAATTTATATTATCAGTTCGTCCAGATAATAAATATATCATAACGAAAAATGTGGATCACTAGATTTACATACTTTGACTCAAAGTGTATGCACTTGTCAAAACTTCTCTATAATCTATGGTCCACATTCTTTGTCCTG
Source organism: Acer campestre (assembly GCA_954870605.1). Lineage (NCBI taxonomy): Eukaryota > Viridiplantae > Streptophyta > Magnoliopsida > Sapindales > Sapindaceae > Acer > Acer campestre. The sequence goes on from OX940800.1 coordinate 10,301,906, forward strand.
ATATATTTATTGTCAGAACGAACTGATAATAGAAAAACTATATATATATATATATATATATAAATATGTTTTTTTTAAAGACCCACCAAAGAAATACAATTATAATACTTAACAACACTCACATCAGATCAAATAGTATATCAATCTATAGACATTTGAAAAAAAAAATTGAAATCAATTCTAGGGTTCTTGAAAGAAACACAATTATAATACTTAATTAGTACTTTTACTTCTAAAAATGTGAGACGGGTAATGTTTAAGTGAAACATTATGTGATGTAATTATAAATTTTTTATTTTGGTGACTTTTTATTTACTATTCTATTGTATTCCAGTCTTGATTTTTAGTTATTATATTGATTTTTATAAATATTTACTATTTACTAGAGAAAAAAATAATAACAAGTAAATACACATAGAGGATTTAAGGGCCTCATTTTTATAGTCCGTCTCGGGCCCCTAAAATCTCAGAACCGGCCTTACGGCACTTATGTGGAAAGGAGGTGTACTACACCTGTGCAAAGAGGTGATGTGTTTGTGTGCAATTTGTTCTACTTCTATTTTTTCATGACTTAAAACACTGTATATAGCTTTAAAAAAAAATTGTATAAATAAGATTATTATCTAATAATAAAATCATCTTATTCTTAGCCAACTGAATTAAATCACTTGAGTTTACTGGAGGTCAATTAAATCATCTTATTCAAAAAAAAAAAAAAAAAAAATCAGGTCCAACAAATTTGGGTAAACAATTCTGGCCCAAAACATTCGGTCAACTGTGGGTCGGATAAAACCTCGGACTGGCTGTTCATAGAGAAGGTTGGGCTCTTTTAATTTTGTGGTTATGATCAGGGCCGGGTGCGGTTTCGGTTCAAGTATTTTAACTAAAATGTGTGGGTTGTGTTTTTGGAGCCCAGTACAATCTACAGTAGACTAATAGTACTCTTTCTCTGACTCTCTGCTCGTTTTCAAAATTGAATCGCAAAACCCTAATCCCAATTTCCCTCGCAAAACCCACAAACCAGTTTGCGAAAATGTCGAAGAGAAACTCCATAATCGACAGAGACCCAGAGACACCTCTCCGAAGATCTCCAAGGCTTCTCCAACGAAGATGGAACCCACCTTTACCTGAACCTCAAGATGCGAGAACCTCCCAGAACCCCAAAAAACATTCGAAGCTACAGTGCAGATCGAGTAATGAGTTGAGAAGATCTTCAAGGTTGAACAGTGGGGTTGCTTCGTTGCAGAGTCTCAGGCGGTCTCCTAGGTTTTCTGATAAACGAAATGCTGAAGTACTAGTGAAGAACAGCAGAGACTATAATAAAGGGATCGAATCTGTTTCAAATAAACGAGGAGGGAAAAAAGCTGGAGTGGGTCTGAAATCTAGTGAGGAAATTGTAGTCAACAGTGAGAGGCGGACTAGAACGAGAACGAGAAAGGGGTTTGTTAGCTCTGTAGTTGAATCTAAAGTGGGACTGAATTTGTGTCCGGAATCTGGAGGGACTAAGTTGATTATTGTTATTGGTTTGAGGGCGTCAGGTAAAGCGAAAGGAGGAGAGAGGAAGGAGAGAGTTGTTGATCAAACAAGTGAAGATACTAGGGTGCCGAGAAAAAGAAAGCGCGGCGATGATGGTAATGAGAGCAGTAAAATTCAAGGTTGGACTAAAGAACAAGAAATTGCATTGCAGAGAGCTTATTATGCTTCGAATCCAACTCCTCATTTCTGGAAGAAGGTCGCGAAACTGGTATTGTTGCTATTATTTGATTCCTATATCTTTCTTGAAGTACTTACGTATTTTGCTTGCAAGGTTAATGAATGCTTTTCGTGTTAATCAGTATAAATGGAGATATATTTACATTTGAAGTCTTGCAACTGAAAGCAGCCAAATTTAATTCCAGAAATGTTTAATGTGCTATATTTTATGCCACTTAATTTAGTTTGTTGGTGATGGAGGAGAAAAAATATCGTAGGCCTGGTTGATGGTTTTCATACTTATGTTTTAGTTATTCCATCTGCTTAAAAAATTCTATTTGCTAGGATTGATACTAAATAACATGGCAGCAGTAGGATATTTAAATCGATCTTTGAACTTTAAGTCTATTGCGTTTTGTAATTGTGATGTATGTTGTATCGGCTTTCTGTTAAAGCATATTTAACCTGTGAGACGGTATAATGAAGTTTGTTAACCCTGTTTTGTAAGCACCATAGCTTATCTGTTGCTAGTTGTTTGTTGGATTTTTTTTTCCCTTATTTACAAATTTGCTAGCCAGTAAAAGGTGGTTAAATGATTTTTCTCGGGTGTTCAATGTTTGGCAGTTGTACTTATTTTCTGGCCTTGGCAATTTTATTGAAGTCATTTCTTTATGTTATCCTCTTTTTAACATAGTAACATTATTCTAGATTTACTGTTTTTTCGTCCATGTCTCTTCAACATTGAGTAGTCTTTTGCAAATGGTACGTACCATTGATTGTAACATTGGACCTTTAGCACTCAATTCATTTGACACTATTTAAATGGAATAGTTAAATAACACTTGCAAACATTTAGCTTTTGCTTGAAGTTTTCTCGGAGATTTTGAGAATGCCTGTCTTCTAATGCTGAAAAACAAAAAGCTATGTTAACTGTAGCTATAATGGTGTCTTCTTTTCTTTTGTCAGATTGTATTATAACAATAATTGGAGTCACAAATTTCAGTGAGTAAAAGCATTTTGAATTGCCCAATTAATTGTTATGAAGTTCCAAAGTTTTATATGACGATTGAATTTGTTTCGCATTTTGGTCATAGGAATTGTGTGATTCACCAAATGACTACCTACAATGTTCTTTTTGGATGGTATCAATTGTGAGCTTATACAAATCATTGAAATTCAATTGCAGGTGCCTGGAAAATCTGCACAAGATTGTTTTGATAAAGTTCACTCTGACCATGTAACCCCTCCTCAACATCCACCTCGGTCAAGAGCAAAGAAGATGGATTTATCACCCCTTGCACATTTCTCCCTGTCTGCAAGCAAACTACTTAAACCTACTGAGCTGAAAATTAAAAGGCCGAGTTGCAAGAAACAGAAGAGTCATCTTGCACAAAAAAATGTCAGACAGTTGTTACAAAGGAAACATTGCGTGGAACAAGATTACGAGGCAGATCTATTCTCAGTCCTTGAACCCAACATCAATTCTTCTACTCAAGTAAATGAGCATAATGGTTTACTTTCCACACCACCAATGCATTTACAAGAAAAACAGAAATCTCTTAAGAAATGCTGCAGGGGATCTTCAGGAAGTAAGAAAACCCTTTCAAGATTTAGTGGTTCACGTGGAACGAATCTTTTTAGTCCGCCGGTACTGAAGCAGGTGAAAAACAGGGCCTTACATGAGAAGTACATTGATCGATTACATTGCAGGGAAGCTAAGCGAAAGGCAGCATCTGGTAAAGAAAATAGAAGGGAGATCCATGGACTGAAAACGGACATCATTAAAACAGCAAAAAATGCTTTGGTTACAGATGCACAAAATGCTATTAATCAGTTCCAACATCTCCATGCTAAAACCATAAGCGACTCTTCTGATACTGATGGTAATTGTATCGACTGTGATGATGAAAGTGAAACCGAAATTTAACATTTTTTTTTTAACTGTATCAATCTCCATAGAATTGTAGTTACTTAGCATACAGATTGTAAATGCCGTTTAGCCTCAACCCATTGTTAGAAATCCTATGTTGTAAATTTTGGTTAATTCTGTAATAAAAATGTGATCTTGTTTGCAATCTTGGTAGTGTTCTTTGCTATTTTGAGTACTGTTAAATTGATTTTAAATTCATTCAACACTGAATATCCTTTTTGTTACAATCTACATGGTAAGTCGAAAGGAAGCAGATAGACTTTACGGCAAGATATAACACCTAGGGTAAACCAGTGAGGTGGTTGTTCTTTGCATGAAATTATGAGATGTCATTGTCATTTTAGGTGCCTAAAGAACTAGTTCTTTTCACCTGTGATAGATTTTTTTTACCTATGGAACATTATGCATATCAATGTCTTTCCTGTGGAACGGCTCCTGATAAAATAAAGGACATTTGCTTGAAAGTTAAAACAATCTTAAGTTTCTAATGTAGTCCTAGAAAACAGGGTCTGCTGCTAATTAGATCCTTTTCCCTATTAACATAGCAATGTAGATCAATGACTCTGGTAATCAAGCCTCTTGATCCTTGAAACAATAATAGGTTTATGTTTGAAACATAAAACTCCCAGTCAAAAAGAATGAAACTTTTATAGATCCCAGTCAAGATTCAACCTTTGCAGCAAAATGTTCTTCATTTTTGAACAAATTTACAAGGGTATAAACTGCAACTCTCTAAAACTCCATTTCTGTTCTTGAAAATCTGGTTTAATATCTTTTGCATTCTTTCCTGGTTATGTTCTACCAACTAGGTCTCATTTTTTATTGTCATGAGGTTGTGGGTTCCATTTTCTTGTAAATGGAATATTTAATTACAAATATGAAAAGATATATATTTTGCAAAATGTGTCAAATTTGTTGGTATTAATATTTTTGCCACTCAAGATAAGACCTCTCTGGTTGCTGTCAAAATTTCTGTGGAATTATCAATGATATTTTTTTTTTTTTTTTTTTTTTCTAGATTCAGACAACAAGTCAATTCATATTCCAAACCCAAGTCTCAATTATTGATGTAGCTGCTGGCTATGACAAAAAGACATCAATAATTACTTGTTCTATCTGAGAAAAAAAGAATATTGATTAGCCCCTAAATCTGCTCAGATTACTTAAAATAATTCTTCTATTGACAAATATTCTTTTTTCTATTTTTTAATTATATGCTAATTGATTTCTGTTAAGAGGAGGAATATTTATAAATGGTACTTGTACTGAAAGATACCCCATTTGGAGGATATATCATTATTCAAAATAAAACTGTGAGTCTGTGACTTGTGAGTGAGAAACTGAGATGGATCTGACTCATGATGAACATAATTATTTATTTAAAAGTATTACAACATCTAATTACTTGCAAATTCCTTCCTTGAAGAACAAAATTTAGAAAAGAAAAAAAAAAAAAAAAAAAAACATTTCTTCAAGGATTTGTTAATTACTAATTAGTGACCACCTTACCTTATTTGTCATCACTTAAATTTCCTGATCATCATCTACAGACATCTTCCTCCATAGCCTGCATTTCTGAATAATGCTTGTTTTATATCTTCAGAACTTAACAATGTCCTCTGCTCCTCTCCTACCTATAAGCATTAAGAAATTAAAATACATGTTAATTAAACAATCATGAATTGATTAGAAGAATCAAGAATGTATGTACATTGAAAAATAAATAACATATACCTCTGAACATGAAGCCTGCATTGAAAAATCATTGAAACAACTTATAACACATTGCTGAATCTCAAGGCCTATTGCTTCTAATGTGCTCACTGTTGATAACAACAATCCTGGCTTGGCTGCACAGCAAATATCGATCCGGGTATCGATTTCTCTCCTCTCCACATCAAACTGCAAACAAGGAACAAGTGTTTTACTACACATAACTGTTTTTATAGGTTTTGATTTGAAATTAGGAAAGAAAGAAAAAAAAAATTGTACCTTGGGGGAGTTTCTGACCAAGACTTCATTTGGTTTCAGCTCCTTGGAGTTATTTTTTCCCATTAAGATTTGATCATTTGTGACATCATGACCTTGTAGGGTTTCTTCTTCCTGCAACTTATTGATCCTTTCTAGTAGTTCTTTCATGTAATCAATGGTGTCTCCAAGTATAGATGTTCTATCCATCTGTGCTAATAATCAAATTTAAAATTAAAAAAAAAAAATTAAAAATCGAAACATTAATAAAGTTGATTAGTAGCATAAGATCATGATATATTACCTTGCTGATCTTGGGGACAATTGATCTGAGCATGGAGAGGCGGTCATTCAAACGCTTCCTTCTTCTTCTTTCTGCCATTAGATTCTTTGAAGGCTGACCTTCTAGCTTCTTAGCTTTGCTCATGATCTTTCTCTGATCATCTCCATTATTATTATTATATAACCCCATATTGAAAACCTGACTACTTTGATGGTTGTTGTTGTTGTCACTAGCAGTACTGCCAAGACCACCAAGCTGATCTTCTTCATCTTGCTCCACTATTGATGATGGGTTGTAATAATTATTATCTTCTTGAGCTAGAAATGAAGATGTAGTCTGAGTCTCATTGTTGTTGTTGTTGTTGTTGGTATATGATATTGATGATGAATCAATATTCTCTGCTGCTGGTACTGGACTGATTAATCCATGATCAAGAAAAGGGTATGCTGGTTGGTGATCATCACTGATCAAAGGGCATGACTCAAAGGTTGGAGTTGTTGAAAATCCCACAAAGGAAGGATTAATCAAATTTGGGTTATTCTCCTGATGATCAAGAGAATCAAAGCTCCATCCACCAGTTGGGATCAACAACTCAGAAGGAAACAAACTGCTCCATGTCTCTCTTCTTGGAGCTAGTAACTCCTCCAAGAACCCATGTTGACTCAGCTCCATCTCTCTCTCTCTCTCTCTCTCTCTCTCTCTCTCTCTAAAGAGTTTATGTGACTGTAGACTGTAGTGAGGAAGAAAGAAGATCAATAACATATGCAGTTGCACCAAGTTGAAGGATTTATAAAAACCATATACAAGGAAAAGGGCCCCTCTATTTCTTTTTAATTAAGGAATTATTAATTAAAGTATGTATTAATTATTAAATTGTATATATATATATGTTGTACTGCTGTGTAATACACCACCTACCTTAGCTTACTGCAGCTTATAAGATTGGAATGGAATCTGCTTTTTCCCCTCACTCAAGGTGAATTAATGTCGTTTTCACCGAAATTACCAATCAGACAAACTAAATATTTTAATCCCTCCATTCCATAACCTGAAAAGCTTTGACCCACAAATCTGTCTCGACCCGCATACATTGTCACCTTCTTCACTTAATATTTATTAATTCATATATAAATACCAAATTAATTAAATATTATTATCAATTTATAAACAAAAAGATCTAAGCAGATGTTTGATATATGGGCTGAATTCAATTCTTTTAATTGTTTATATATGTATATATATATATATTCTATTATTCTATATGTATGTATAGTATTATAGTATATATATGCAGTTGAATTGGCTATTACTGTGTCGTATAGCCAATCTAAATCTGTGCAAGAAGAAAGAATATGATATATATATGTCTATCCTTCTTATGGAAAATGAAAAGGAAAGAACATGACGATGACTGAGTGGTACAATTATATATATATATAGCGGCATTCTCTACTGACGATGATTTCATGGACCTACATCAAATTCATGTTTGTTGTTTTAGTTTAAAGTTACATTATTAATGTTAAATGATAGAGAGATGAAGGGAAAAAGTGATTTTTATATGAAAAGAAAATGATATATAAATATATAAGAGATAGGGTCTGCCGGTCTGGGTTACTGGGTATGGGGCATGCATGAGTGCTGTGCAGAGAGAAACATGAAGTGTCTTGTTGGCAGTAGTTGGCTCTTGAGTCTTGAGGAAGCTGAAGCCAACCACACAGAACACATCATGCAGAGAGTCTGCAAATATAAATTGCACAGATAAGCACATGGCATGGAAAACAATGCATCATATCACATAGAAAACCTAATTAGGTTGTTCATTCAACACTTCAATTATTATTATACATAAAAAAATATTAGTATATGCATGATCTAGATGCACATATTATGAAATTTTTTTTTGAACTACAACAATTGTCGGGACCTAGTAAGATTAGACTATACAAGTACAGCTCGGAATACTACTCCCACTATCGGGGAGATGGTACAAATGGATTACAACTTTCACAACGGAGAGAGAGTTGCTCCTAATAGAACCGGAGAGGGCACCCACACTTGGGATTTAATAGCTAAAGTGGGACAAATCATATACATATCAAGGCAAGGCTTGAACCTAGATAGTGGAGTATCCCGTGGGAGACTCCAACCACCCATTGGTCACATATTATGAATTGAAGAAGAAAAAAAACAAATAGAAACGAGAAGCTGTCCATTATTCTATTGAAAGAATAATTAATAAAATCTTTGTAATGTGTGTTGATTAGGACATATTATAACGTGTGTTAATTAGGACAAAATACTGTAAATGTGTATCTGAAATTCTGAATGATCTGATCGTGTGGTCATGGAATAAGAGGGTCAAGCTGAGATTGTCCTCTTGTGTTAGTAAAAGCTAAAATTTGCTCTGCATAATTTACTGTTTATGGTTTCTTCTCATTATCATATCCTTTGCATGTGACCCTTCCAACACAAAAGCTGCTGCTCTATTATGGATCTAGCCTATAGAGCTAGGCCAAGCATGTATTTTTCCAGTAACCATATAAATGCCACAGAAAACTAGATTTCACATTAAAGAAACCTTTTTATTCACTTTTCATATTAATTATTTTACTGCCCTGCCTGGGTTAATTCTATCAGAAAGATTAAGATTGAGAGAAAGATAAGAAGTCACACACACATATCAATATCAAATTATCAATTTTTTTTTATTTTTTTTTTATTTTTTTTTTTATAATAATATCAAATTATCAATGACTTACTAGTTTCTTCTAAATTTCTTATAGGTTGCTAGGGTGCAAGAACAAGGGACAATAATAGTGAAAAGCTAGGGTAGGGTTTGCAGCTTTAGTGGACACTGATTGCACCAGTATTATTTCATCCCTTTAGAGATATATATTCAACTATGCATTCAAGATTTGTTGGAACAAGCCACAAGGTCAGACTATCCAACAAAATTATTTAAATAACCAACCCTAAGCCTAGACATGACAAAACGTCAAAATTTCACACAACCATGTCAACATAATCCAAATCCATTCGGAAAAAATGGCTCATGTCATGTGTGTAACTTTGTCGAATGTAATTGTTAATTGGTCAACCCGTTAACATCAGTAATATAAATTATAATGTATCAGTTTTGGGTTTATCAAACTGTTAATTCAAGGTTAGTTCGGTTGGTTGAACTAAAAATTGAAAGATAATATGTATATTACGCATCTTATAGATCGGATCGATTATGTAAGATCAAATCAGCGAAAAACGAACTACAAATCATAAAGTGAAGAGATGCATGTGTCAAGTCCAATAAACAATATTATATGCCACTTGATATGAAATATATATGTTACAACATATCATATATTGGACGGTCGTATTGTCACTTGGTGAGACCGTTGAATACAAGTGTATCTTTTATATTGAAAATATAAAACTATGATTTAAAATTACCACATGACACGCTTGTATTGATAATAAGATTGTCAGATGCAAGTTTTTCTCTCTAATGGTACGATGAGTCATAAAAACCAAGTTGTAGGTGAAAGACACGTAGCGATCTAATTAAAATGCCACATATCTATTTCCGAAGGGCTCAGAAATGAAAATACATCCATAAAATGAAACTTTATGGAAACACTATAAAATAAGAGGAGTGAAAAACATAAGAGTTTCATTTATACAAGTGAGAATAGTCGGGATCATCTGATGAGTCTTTTTCAAAGCTGTGAAATCAATTTATTTTAAGCAAAATATAATAATTTCCCAAGCTCAGAAATAATATATCGATGAGAAAAAAAAAATGACTTTGTGATTTTGGTAAGTATCAAAAGGAATTTGAATTGCTAGTAAATATAAAATTTTACTTGAAATACACACTTTTAATTCATATAAATATCGTAAAGTTATTATGATTTATTTTGATTTTGGTAATATGGAAAATTCTTTAATTGTATTATTGTAAGAGAATATATATTTTTGAATTTTTTTTTTTTTTTACTTTGACATAAATATCATAAATTACTTTTCTTCTATTCCACGATGCGAGAAAGATAAGAATTACCCTTATTTGGGAAAAATAATTCAATAATATGTATACAAATTAATTGTATAAATAATAATAATAATAACATTTTTTTTTTTTTTTGTTGAAAGAATTGTATAAATAATTAAAATATTCATGAAATTGTATTATTGTGATGAATTTTGATTTGGGCACCCAAAAAAAAGAAGAAGAGGTTTTTGAAAGAGAAAAATGAAAGGCAAAAAACACGGTTATCAAGGAGAAAAAATGGGACAAAAGTAGCCGACCGAGTGCCACGTGAACGTTCCATCTGGGAGTGAAAAGGTGTCGTATTACTCATTTTTCTATGCGTTTAATTAAGCAATCAAACCAACATTTTCTATACACGCCAAAAATTTGAACAACCCACTTTACACTTCATTATTTCCCTCTTTTCGCCTGATTTTTTAAGCTTGAGTTTGCCACTCACCCACGTAATATCTACCCAAACCTATGCTTTAATTAATGAAACTTTTTTATTTCTAAATTACCCTTATTTATTTATTTATTTAAAATATATGACTTTATAATTAGAAATTAAATTTACTTTTTACGCCATGGATCAATAAAGAATTGATTTCATAAATTCCAAATGTATTCAGGTATGTATGTTTACTTTAATTTTAAAGCAGTTATAGAACTTAATAAAGACTACAAAGATCTCAAACACAACTCATTCACTCACTTTATTTTAATTAAACTATAAATTCTTTTTAATTTAATTGGTTTATAAACAGAAAAATATGGTTGTTGAATTTAAAAAAAAAAATCAAATTTTTAAATGAAAAAAATTTGATTTGTTTTATTTTAAGATAAAAGAAGATGTATATTGTTGTTTGTTTAATTATTATTGTTGATGTTTTCTATGACGATAATTAAAAGTGTAAACCATTATGATTTCATGGTTTTTTAAATAATTGAATACATTGATTCCGTAAGTAACAATGAAAAAACATAATTAGTTTTATAGTTGAATTTGTATTTATTTTTGTCCAAGTAAAATCTTAATCGTATAGTTTATTTGAACATGATATTTTTTTTATTGAGTGAAGTCTATAATATTTGTTAACATGAATGAATAAACTGTAGTTGAATTAATACTGCAGCTGCTCCTAAAAAAAATGGTAAGTCTATTGGAGTTGGAGCATCTATTAGAGATGATAAGGCCGGGGCTGGTTTTGGCAGCTCGTTCTCATCAGTTGACAGGTGCTTTTAATGCTGAAGTTGGGGAGTTGATTGCTTTACAGGAAGGTTTATTGCTAGCCCAATTTTATAATTTGAGAGTTGATGTTGCTGAGATTTTTTCTTTTTCTTTAGTATCCGTCCTCAACGATTCAGTCCCTCTAATAGGGGAATCTAATTTTATTGTGAAAGACATTTAAGTCTTTGTTCTTTGATGTGGGCGTTAGTGAGTGTTTAGCGGTTTCCAGAACTGAAAATTCCTTGGCTCTTATGCTTGCAAGTTTAGCTTTTTCCTCCGCTAGGGAGTATCTTTGGTTGGACTCAGGTCCCGTTTTATGTAATTCGACTGTGTAATGATTTGTTATTGTTATTTTATATCAAAAAAAAAAAAAAAAAAAAACTGTAGTTGAATTTGAACATGTGTGGTATTTTCAATTACAAAAAAAAAAAAAAAAAAAAAAAAAAAATACTAAATAAAGGAAAGAAGGTGATTTTTTAATGTTGAATCAAAATAACAATAAGAACATCCTACAAAATTTGAAACTTATTTCTACAAATTCTGAAACTATGGATATGATGAGAAAAATGGGAGTAATGATAAAAAAATATACGATTTAAATTTAAAAAAAAAAATACTTAAAAAATAGTTTTGGTATTTTTAAGGGTGTAGAGAATAAAATTAATAATTTAAATTTTTTAAAATGGTGGTGTCGTGTGAGAAGAAATGACGTATGAACTATGAAGGTACGAAGATATTTTGTGGGTGAATAAAGCCACCATGCTTTAGCTTTAGCTAATTTCATCCCTAATTTTATGCAAGTATGATTGACATGATAGATAAATTATATAATGTTTTCTTGATATATTATTAAAGGACACATTACGGCATTAGCTGAAGAGTACTTGTCTTTTTGGAGAGTTTGGTTTCACATTTATATAGGTATAATAGCATCTCCAATAGTAACGTAACTATGATTTTAAAAAAATGGTGATATGTCAATATTGTCAAGTCAACTGCTTCATATCTGGTATGTAACTAAACTTAATAGACATCTAAATAAAAAGGAGTCTCCAATGCTTCGCTTGTAAAATACATGTTTTTAATAACATGTTAATTTATTATTGATCTCCTTAAATATACCTTAGAATTGTTAAATAAAATAAAATAGAACACAAGAGTGGTTGTTGGCTGGGCCAATAAAATGGCTATCCCACAGACCATCTGAAATCAGAGAGTCATGTTGACAGTCTCTAAAAAAAAATTGCCACCTTAACTTGAAGTTGTATTAGAGAGGTTGGAGATGAATTTTTTTAACATAATGGTTGTTCATCCTCCGTGACATCTAATTTTTTCACAACCCACGTTAGCATTGGAGATACTCTAATACAGTAGAACCTTTGTAAATTAATCTCCTATAAATTAATATCCTCTCTAAATTAATAAAAAATCTTAGTCCCAACTCGGGCCAGTGTAAAAAATTAATAAACCCCTCTATCGTAATAATTAATAATTTATTTTTAAAACCCAATGTAAAATTTCGGTCCCGACTAACGCATAAATTAATAATTTCATAAGTGTATAAAATATATTATATAATAATCAAGAACTAGAAAAGTACTTCAAGATGCTAGTTTGCATAAGGCTACCATGTTTGATATTTTTGACTTTATCCTTCATCTTTTGAATTGTCCTTTTGTTATAGCAAAGAAGATAGAAAGTAGAGATAGAAAATAGAGAATTTTTAGGAGATGTTAGGAATAAAAATTTTAGGTATATCTTGATATCCCTCTTGTGATATACAACCAAATAATAAACCTCACTATTTATAGGGTGAGTATGCTTAGAGCTTGTTTGGTTGGGCTTTTGAAAAATCTATTGGTAAAAGATCTACTTGCAGTAGATCTATTAGAAATAAAGTTTTTGAAAAAAAAATTATAGATGTTTGGTTGGTAGACTTTTTAAAAAAAAATGTCTATTTGGAGAAGCACCTCTCTATGAGCTTTTGTCCAGTAGAGGTTTAAACTCTACTAGCCTCTACTCAATTTAAAATAGATAATCTCAAAAGTCAAACCAAACAATTCTAAAAAACTCAAATAGACGTTAGTAGACCTTTTGAGCCAGTAGAAAGCTCAAACAAACAAGCACTTAGTCTCTAAGTAATCACATTTCCAAAAGAAATTGAAAATTTTCTTAATAAATCTTTCCTAAACAAGGAATCCTAAAGAAAAGAAAAAAGGAAATTTCTCTAAAGAAGAAAACTGACTAAACAAGCTAGAGATCCCGAAAAAGAACCTTCACTAAACAAGAAAACCACTTCCACACATTTTTTAAGACAAAATAATACTTTACGATGTAATATCTTTCAAATTAATAACTCCTCTAAATTAATACTCAAGGGTAGGTCCCAAGAATATTAATTTAGAGGGGTTCTACTGTATATATATATATACTTCTCTGATCAAGACCATCCTGACTTTATAATTTCATAACGTCCAACAACAGCCGCACATTTATGGGCCCATATTTCCACATTCGCAAATACCCACACTCAATATGAATATATGACTATGGTTGGACGTCCTTCACGTATAATTTCAGGACGTCCTTCACTTATAATTTCAGGACGTCCTTACTAGATAACCACCCTTATATATATATATAGAGAGAGAGAGAGAGAGAGAGATGATTCATGACCACATTTTTTTATACACTTTTTGACACAACTTATTGGTCATTAGATCTTGTTTCTTTTAATGAATAAGATTTTTTCTTTTTTCTCTTTGTTTATTTAATACAAATATTGTCTCTTACCTAATTAATACTTTATCTCTATAAAATATTATTATTTTATTTAATTTTCTCACCTTATTTAATTTTTTGTCTTTAATTTATTTTTCTTTTCTTTTATTTTTTCCTTTACACGTTTTTTTTTTCCTTTTTCTTTTTTATACTTTACTTGAAACCAGAACATCACCAGTGTGACTTTCACTCTCACTTTCACTTTTTTATTTTATTTTAAGTATTACATTAATTCGGGGTTTTTATTGGGAATGGAAAAACTCGAACCCGTAATTTTGTGATGCAGGTGTGAGGGGTGTACCACCGAACCAACCTCATCTCGTCTCTTGAATCTCTATTCATAATCCAATTAGGATAAAAGCCATAGTTAATAATAATAATCTATTTACAAAAGTTATAGAAAAAAAATTAGGTTCAGAAATTAGAACCTTCATTATCTTTCCTACTTAATTGATGACATGAACAAAGTTTTTGTGTATTTTGTAAGATGGACAGAAAGAAATGAAAGTAATGGCAATTAATGGATTAAATTAAGTTGCGTCTAGATAACCACCCTTATATATAGAGAGAGAGAAATGATCCATGGCCACATTTTTTTATACACTTTTTGACATAACTTATTGGTCATTAGATCTTATTTCTTTTAATGGATAAGATTTATTCTTTTTTTTCTTTGCTTATTTAATATAAATATTGTCTCTCACCTAATTAATAATTTATCACTATAAGAGCATCTTCAATGGTATAAGCAAATTTGGATCCTCAAAAGTTGACACCTCAGCATTTGATGATTGTTTTTAGGGTTTGCTAAATTTGATGATTGTGTAGTCTACAATGGTATACTTGTAATGATACCACAATGATATATTAATTTTTATTTTTTTTTGCTAAAAAATAAAAAAAATTATAAAAACAAGAGAAGGTATATGATATGGATATTGATCCATTCGTAATGAAGAGACGAATTTTACCTAATTAAAATTTTTGGGGTTGAAACATTGATGAAATACGTAAATGATCAGAGAAAAAAAGAGGAAAAAAAAAGTAATAGAAGAGAGAGAAAAAATAAAATTACAACAATTAATTTGGGTTAAGTTTGTATTTGATGATTGAAAGTCAATCTTCAAATTTGATTATTGAAGAGGCAATTTGATTATTAATAACTGCTATTGCTAAATTTTAGTGACTCCATTGGACAGTGTTTTTTAGTTAAATAATCAAATTTTGATTACTCTCATACTTTTGAGGATACCATTGAAGATGCTCTAAAATATTATTATTTTATTTAATTCTCTCAACTTATTTAATTTTTTGTCTTTAATTTATTTTTATTTTATTTTTTCCTTTACACGTTTCCCACCCCCCCCCCCCCCCCTTTTTTTTTTTTTTTTTTTTTTTTTTTTTTTTTTTTAACTTGAAACCAGAACATGACTAGTGTGACTTTTCACTCTCACTTTTCAGTCTTTAAAATCTTTTTTTTTTTTTTGTAACTATTTTTATTTCTCAATTTACTATTCTTTTTTTTATATGTAATCACTCTCCTCTTTTATTTTCTTTCTTTTTAATTTATTTTCTTCTTTTCCTCTTTTATCATTTCTTATTTTATTACTTTTGTAAAGTTGTACAATTGTATTGGTCTTGTTAATATATTTACAAATTTGAATAGAAATATCATACTTGAATTCATTTATAGTTTTATACTGATATTGTAAAATAAAATCTATGTGCAATAAGTAAATCAATGAAAAACTACCATTGAATACATGACTTGATCTATAAAATCAGTAAAACACGTTCGGCATGCTAGATGTACGTTGTCCATCTCCGATGTCCTATGATTTGCCCATCTCAAATAATAAAATCCATAAAGTTATTCTTTACTAAAATTTGTAAAATAAAACTGTTCAAGAGTTCAAAGAATTCAAAAGAAAAAGAAGAAAAAAAAAAAAAAGATTACATGGTTATATTGTAAACTAAATCATAACAAAAACCAAAACACTTTTTTGGTTTTTTATAGGACTTCAGAGATGGGCAACGTACATCCAGCATGCTGAACGTGTTTTATTGATTTTATAAATCAAGTCATGTATTCATTGATAGTTTTTCATTGATTTACTTATTGTACATAGATTTTATTTTACAAATATCAGTATAAATGAAGTCAAGTATGGTGTTTCTGTTTAACTTTGCAAATATATTAACAAGACCAATACAATCGTACAACTTTGCAAAAGTAACGAAACAAGAAATGATAAAAGAGGAAAATAAATTAAAAAGAAAGAAAATAATAGAGGAGAGTGATTACATATATATATATATATAAAGAATAGTAAATTGAGAAATAAGAATAGTAAAAAAAAAAAAAGGATTTTAAAAACTGAAAAGTGAGAATGAAAGTCACACTGATGTTCTGGTTTCAAGTAAAGTTTTTTAAAAAAAAGGTGTAAAGGAAAAAATAAAAGAAAAGAAAAATAAATTAAAGACAAAAAATTAAATAAGGTGAGAGAAATAAATAAAATAATAATATTTTGGAGAAATAAAGTATTAATTAGGTGAGAGACCATATCTATATTAAATAAGATAAGAAAAAAAAGAATAAATCATATACATTAAAAGAAGCAAGATTCAATGGCCAAGAAATTGTGTCAAAAATTATATAAAAAAATGAGGTCATGGATCCTACCCCATATATATATATGGTCTTTCTATTGTCAATTTGTCATGACAATAAATATATCAGGACGAAGAATATGGACTATAGATTATAGATAAATTTTGATAAGTATACACTTTGAGTCAAAATATGTAAATCTAGTGGTCAATTTTCTTCATCCTCATATATTTATTATCAGAACGAACTGATAATAGAAAATATGTATATATATATATATAATTATTATGTGTGTTTGTATTGATGCATATTATGTTTGTTTGTACATATATAAAAACGACCGAAACTATGATTTATAGATCGTGGATCATCGTGATTGAAACGATGGTCATGATTGTGATGACTTGTTACTTTAGGTGCTAGCTGATTTGCCTTGAAAGCTTTGATTTGTAATTATATATTTATTGATATATTAGAATAAAGTTATAAAACTCATTATCCTGTCAAAATATTTATTTAATATTTTATATTATTAATTATAACAAGAGTAATATATATATATACACACACACATATGAGTGAGTTTCTCATAAGTGATCTCTTATTTTAATTTTGGTAAGTACTACCATGAAATCACATTGATTTAAATGAACTTTGATCTGATTTATTTTTTTTTGGATGATAAGTTCATCGAAATCCATCTATGAATAAAACTTGATAATTTTTCAAACACTAGAACTATTTTTCTTGAATTTTCTTATATTTTATCCATTTTTCCGATGCCTTCATATTTGAAAAAATCGGGATAAATAATATTTGTAAAATTTTCAAAATTTATTTATATATAGATTTCAATGAACCTATCATCCATAAAAAATTTTAGATCAAAATTCATTGAAATCAATGTGATTTCATGATGATCCTTATATATGAATACTTATAACAAGAGTAATACCCATATAAAACGGGACATTTTTGAAATATTACAATAATTACGGGGGTTTGAGAGTATAGAGGAGATTCGAACCCATTATCTCTTAATGTAGGTGTGAGGGACTGACGTGCATCCACATATAACATGGCTCTTAAATTTCTAATCATTTTTTTTAAAAGTATTACATTAATTTGGGGTTTTTATCGGGAATGGGAAAACTCGAACCCGTAATCTTATAGTGCAGGTGTGAGGGGTTTACTATTGAACCAACCTTATCTCGTCTCTTAAATCTCTATTCATAATCCAATTAGGATAAAAGCCATAGTTAATAATAATAATATATTTACAAAAGTTATAGAAAAAAAATTAGGTTCAGAAATTAGAACCTTCATTATCTTTCCTACTTAATTGATTACATGACATGAACAAAGTTTTTGTGTATTTTGTAAGATGCTCATTGCTCAGAAAGAAATGAAAGTAATGGCAATTAATGGATTAAATTAAGTTGCGTCTAGATGTACCCTAATGGATTTCTTCAACATGTAGCCTTACAGTAACATATACCCTAATTAAAATTTGTTAATAGGCTAGACTTGGAGGCAGACGAGAAGACCACGAGATACGAAACATGAAAAACAAGGGGGTACGTTGGAGTTTTGTTTGCATTGCATGAAATCCAGAGGCAGCTGCCCACAATATATAATATCTCACCCAAACCAAAACCAAAACCGCTTTTCACTCACTTTTGTCTGGATTGACCCCCACCCCGGGTCCCACAAACTACTGTTGACTCATGACTACTGGCTTTTTGCATCAGGAAGCCACCCAGGCCCCACCTTTACCCTTTTTTTATTTTATTTTATTGTAATTTGTACCCATTTACTCTTTTTTGATTTCCTCGTAAGGCCGACATGCCAATTGCCAAAAAAAAAAAAAAAAAAAAAAAAAAAAAAAAAAAAAAAAAACACAATCTTATTAGCTTTTATTCGCTATAATTTTAGATATTACACACTATAATTATTATACATGGGGGTGGGGTTCCGTCGGTTAAGTTCGAATTAGAATAACAAAGCCGATAATAGATCGGTTCTTAAAAAATTAAATCGATTCAACAAATTTTTTCATATGAACCAACCGGACAAAATGAAAATATTAGACCGGTTTGATTTGATTCAATTTGAGCCAATTCGTTGGATTAATGAGTTTTAACTGTTAAACTGTTTTAGACAAGACACGATGAGGTTAGATAAAATGAAACTAGATGGTGGTTTTTTTGCCATTATTACAAAGTATAGGATGGTTTTAGGGTTTTAGAAATAGTCTCCCAAATTAATATTTCTGATTGAGGAGCTAGATTTAGAGGTATGCACAGGAACAAGTATGCAGCAAGTGAACTTTTGAGGCAAATTAATGTGTTATATAAAAACAAACACATGAAGGCGCTTTGATCTATCCATGTTTGTATTATTTTGAAATGACTTTTCACGGTTATAATTTGAGTTGAAATGAAAACTATTTGTGTGTCTATATATATATATGCACTATCAGTGTGATGTAAAAATGTTTTTTACTTTATTGGAGAAACAGTAAACAGGTGCCATATGTGAATGTGACTACTAAATTGAATTAGTTTCTAAGGAATTATTTAAGATGACACAATTTTTCCTTTTCACATTAGATTTTTTTTTTTTCCTGGCCCCTCTGGTCTGTATCAATCAACCCTATATGGGGTATCTATCTATAATTAATTCCACAAAATTTAGCAGAAGATATGATAGTGATGCTTAAAATTACAATGTATATTCTTAATAATTAGGAATTGGAGTAAATTCTTCACATCAACTTTGACCAACAACGATCAATTAGAAGTTTAGAACTTAAGAAGCAGGAAATTACTTTAGTTTAATGATTTGAAATGGGAAATTTGACCCTTTCAAAAAAAAGAAATGGGAAATTTGACTGGTATATATATATATATAAAATAATAATAACAACAATAAATCAATAATAATAATATTTTGATAAGACAGGTCATAATAGGTTTACCTTTTGTGCATTCATATTCTGTTTTGGACCTTTGGTTTTTCCTGTTCATAGAGAACATATTCCTTGGGGTTGTGACTTGCAAAGGGAATCGAAATAGTTCTCGTCCTTTTAGTATTTACAAATATAAACTTGTACCATCCTAATATGGCAGGAATCTCTTGTACAATTAATAATAAGAGACTTTAATTATCTGCTATACTAATTAGCTACTACCACATAAACCCTCCCTTTAGTTAATTATTAGTGTGATAAATCGATTTCAGATCACTTGAAATGCCCATAATACTTATTTACATGTGCAAATTTTGTTGTTTATGTGAAGCAAGTTCTTCCATTACACTTACATTTTGACAATTGACAATAACCTATATATCCTCACATATATATAAAATCATGATTATGTCTTATTGTCTTTGTTTTTATTATGATTAATAAGTTTTAATTTCCTTACTAAGACAGCTCAATACTTGATAATGAAGGTGGCTGGAGGTACTAATTAACTAACTAATCAATTAACTACAAATGATTGATTCGTAGCAGTTGCATGATCTCCTCAATCAAATTAGTCATAAAATTTACGTGCAACCGAGAAATTGAGTTCAACTATATGAATCAACTGCGCACATTTAAAATATCATAATAGTCATTGATCAACAAAGAGAAATGCAATCTATAGCGGTTTATTTCTGGTAACAAAGTATAATTAAACCATTTAAATACCGAAACTTTATTATACTAAAGAATCTTGGGTTTGAGTCCCTCCCATATATGGTCCGTCTTTAGAGTGCGAAAGGAGTTATATACCTATAATCTTTGGCAAAGGTCAATACTCAATAGTATAAATATCAATACATGAGTTTGTTAGTTATTGTATAGAGATTTATCCAAAAGTCTAGGACAGGCATCATGTGGCCGCAAAATGTTGTAATTAATAAGCTATATATATGGTGGGGAGCAACGACTATGATGAAATTCTGAGAAGATGCAGAATCTATAACATCCATCCATATATATATGGTTTGGTAATGATTGATGAGAAGAATTTTTATGAAATCTGGTGGTGGTGGTGGGGCATCAACTTATCGATGTTGAAGTGATTGCATGCCAACGAAAAAACTAGCTAGACTAGAGCACTGAGCACCTGCCTTCAATATTCTTTTCTTCAAGTCAAAATGGCCTACGTAAGGAGCTTATGAGTTATGCTAATCTACCACCCAATTAATTGCGAGTAAAATGTTTAATCTAACACGTACTATTATTTTTTTCACCTTCGTATATACTTCAATCTTTTCTTAATAGTTCATTTATATATGTTTTTAGCTGCTGATAAAATATGCAATAGATTTTATTTTTAAGTAGATTAATTTTAAGAATTGAAGACTATAAAAAATTCACTAAAATAAAATAAAAATGTGTACCATTTTATATACATTTAATATTTTTTTTTTATGTACCACATGCAATTATGACAATTAATTTGAATTTGAAATATTTTAATAAGCCAATAATTTTTAACACTTACAGATAGAGTAATAGTATATGAGTACTTTCCAGTGTTCGAAAAGATGGTCTAGGCGGCTGCCAAGACACTAGTCAGCCTCTGACCGTCACAAATAAGGTCGATCAAATCAGCCTTCCTAGACGGCTGGGAGCCAAATCGGTCTAGGCAAAATCAATAATTTTGACTCCGCTTAGCAATTTCTTTTGACTATTTCTGGTAGCCGTTGGCGACGACGATGGCAGCGACGAGAGGATAGGAGTGGGGAGGGGCTGGCTCTGCTTTAGGGTTTGGATACTTTGATCAATGATGAAGGGTGTTTTTTTTAAACCTATGAATTCCAAAACTGCCCTCTTCCTCACTTCTTCTCTTTCTCGACCACGACCAGAAACTAGAGTACCAGACCCTCTTCCTCTCATCGTTCAACCATGACCACGACCTGCCGCTATATCTTTATCGAGCATATCTAGGGTTTGTACTTTGTTCTGGCACATCTAGGGTTTGTATTATTTTGACACATCTAAATCAAAATTTTCCGACCACCTAGGCGCTATCTAGGCAGCTTAGGCGCTAGGCGCCAGGTCTCCGCTCGACTAATGCCTAGCACCTACTAGAACACCGGTGCTTTCATAGTTTCATACAATAAAAGAAATTATCTTAGCTTATCTTAGGTAATAATGAACACCTATCTCAATGGCTTAATCAAGATAGAATAGTAAGAATAAAAATAGAACGGTACTCACTGAACACATGAGTATGTCTGCAAAAATCCCGACTGTGATTTTGTTTTTATTGTAGTCATTTCTTTCTTTTCATTTTGTTTTTTACCATCTTCTTATTAACGCAGGGAAGACTTTTGTTAATTACTCTAATTAATTAATAATTTAATCTTTTTTTTTCTTTTTTTTTTTTGTTTATATGTAATGTGAGCATGTAACCACCATGATGCCAATTCTTGTGTTGTCTAGGCCAGTTAAGGTAGCTAGCTAGCTAGCTGGCAAGTCTTGAAGTTGAAACCCTAATAATTTCATGCAAATTAAAGCCAAAGTTCTTAACTGTTGAAATCTAACTTTATCAATTGTTGCTGAAACTTCCATGTCATTTATGCTTTACATTCACATGTGTCCAATTCATCAAATTGTATACCCCATATATATAATCATTACTATATGTGAGTTAAGCCAAAAATCTAGTACTGCTCTCTTAAGTGGTCTTTGAAATATTTATCAACCTTTAACATTATAAAGTGATCATTCTTGAAGATTGTAGTGTGCACTCTCCCTGGGTCAACCAAAAAAAAAAAAAAAGTAAGAACATGTAAATAATAATGAAATCAATAACAAATATTGATTTCATAATATATATATATATATATACATACATATGTATATAAAAGTGAGACTAATAATGATAAAACTAGTACTGAAAACCACTGCGACCAACACTCTTGTGGACAACAGCAAATGGTGAGACTCTTCTTTGGCAAATCCACTTTGGCTTGATTAATTTTTTTTAGTTTAGTGTTAAGATTATATTCTGTTTTATACGACCATTAATTATATTGCAAATGCTAACCCTAACTTACTCACCGATACTCTGATGATCATGCATGATTTGTACTTGAACAAGATCATATATGCATCATAACAAAGAAAAGGTGTAGCAAATTTAGATAGTTGGACATAATTAATGGGTGTATCTTGATGGCTAGAAAGTATATAATTGATTTAAACTAATATGTTTTGTCCTAAATGCTAATTTTATTTACGAGTAATTTCGTAATATAAAATGAGTGTATCAATTAGTTTTATAAGTAGCAATACATACATCAAGATTAGTTCTTTTACAACATTACTCCTTTAATTCAGTCTAATATTAATTGTCTCTGAGTTGTTGTTCAGACTCAAATCATCTGTTTAAAAATGTTGTCCCAATTTGTGTATAACCAACACAAATTGGAACATGTGTCTATATTTAATTATTTTTTTCAATTTCTTCTATAAATGTAGACATGTGTTCTAATTTAGATGGTTAGACATAAATTGGAACACTATTTTTAGATAGGTGATTTGAATCCGTTGCATGCATCTGGTATATAAAAAAATTAAAAAAAAATTGCCATATACAAGTACTCACAAACTCATTTGACATCAACAGCCAAATGAACATTTTGGGTTTTGGGCCTTTTAAGTTAGGTTTTCGGTTTAGAACAAAAGCAGGCCTACATATTTCAGGCTAAATGAAATTTCCAATATACTTTTATAAATGCTATTGGTAAACCACATCCAAACTCTTATCACACCCCAATTTTAAAGGGTAAACTGCAATAACATACCCTCACATTTTACCATTCACAGTCAGATTGAACTTTTGATTTAATAACAGAAAGGTACCCTTGACCCGTTTGACCATCATTAGATTTAACAGTGATCTTAACACTGGAGTGAAAAGTACTTAATTGCCCTTCCTTTTTATATATATCATTTAAATAAATATTAAAAGAGTTGAAAATGACATATATGGATAATAAGAATTTTTTTTAGAAGTACTAGACTGTTACATAAATTCGGGGTTTTTTTTTTTTAGGGAGGGAGGACTCGAACTACAATCTTATGGTGAAGATGTGAGAGGTTTACCATCGAATCAACCTCATCTCGTCAAATATAATAAAAATTCAAATACGTTAACAAAAAAAAAAATACAAATATATATATACTGTATATATATATATAAAGGAAATTGCAAAAGTAACCCAAAAATTTATTGGTTTATTGTTTATAAACAAAAAGTTATATTTTATTATACTTATCACTTTTAACCTTGAATAGACAAGATTGCCCTCCATTTTTTCTTTATTTCATCCACTTAAAAATTTGGAAATCAACTGGCATGTAAGTTGAAAATCATTGACATGTAAGTTAAAAAAGTCAATTAGTATGTAATTTAAAACTTAACTGACTTGTAAGTTGAAAAATCAACTAGTATGTAACTTGGTTATATGTCATTTTGATTCCAAGTTACATGTCAGGTAAAGTAAAACCTAAGGGTAAATTTGTCCAAAAGTGGTCAAAAGTGATGAAAACAATAAAATATAAATTGGTGACTAAAAATAATAAACATTTTTTTTTGACTCTTTATGAATTCACCTATATGTGTGTGTGTTTTTAATTGAAACGATTTATGTGTATATATTCCTTTCATTAAAAAAAAAAAATACACACACATATATATATATATACACCAGTACCACACACATAAAAGGAATTGGGTCAATACAATATAAAAAGTAATAAATAATAGAAATAAAGTAAAATGAAAATTATGCCTCCTTGTTGGAGGTATCTAGTGCGTGGATCTCCTCCCCGATCTCTCCTGATCAAACCCCTCATCGTCACCACACATCACAACCATCGAACTACACAGCTTGTTCTTCATGAAACCATCTCCTATGGGCCTCTGCTTCCGTCGTTGTCATTCTTCCATCCCTCACTCCCTACATGCCACCAAAACTTTTTCCAACCAAATCAAACTACAAGAAACTTCTTCCACCAAATTCTTTTAGCCCAAAGAAAAAAACTTCCCCAACCAAAATTGAATTGATCTGGTTTGATGGAGATTGAACTAGATCTCCGAGATCTGATCGATCTTTTCAACGAAAAAGAAACAGATCTCCAAATGAGATCCGGTGAGTGCGATCCTTTTTTATATATATATATATAGTTTATATATATATATATATTGCTTGAGTGGCAGAAAATGACATTTTTATCTTTCCAGTGTTAATATCACCATTAAAGCTAACGGTAGTCAAACATATCAAGGGTAACTTCTAGTAATTAAGCCAAAATTTCAATATGATAGTTGCTTGGCAAAACGTGAGGGCATGTTTTTGTAAATTACCAAATTTTAAATTTTATTTCCAAGGATTTTATTGAAAAGTAATCTATTTAAGAGGCACAAGTTTAAACCCATTTTTTTTCCTAAAGAAAAATATGAGTTTTTAAATAAAATAAAATAAACAAGTAGATAGATCTCTACAGTATCTTATTTTTATTATGTTTTTAGATTAAATAAAAAAAATGATGAATCTTAAATCATCATTTTTTTTATTAATTTTATTTTTAAAAAATACTTTTATATTTAAATTATTTTTTATTATTTTATAAATATCTCGAGGATAGAATATTCATTCCAAATTATATTGTTGAAGGGTAAATTAGTCATTCACTCATTTGATTCAAATCTTAACAGATTTTAACGGCAAGTGGATAAATGGGGAATAGAGTAAAATAGGGGGTATTTTGACCATTAATGAAATTAAGAGGGGATTAACAGGGAATATGGAAAACTAGATGGATAAGTTTGAGGGATAGTATCATTTTCCCCCCTATATTATGACCTATTAGTAAATTTACCCCCTGTATTTTGCTTATTGGCCATTCTCCCCCCTGACAGTAAACTTATTCGCCAATTACCCCCCTCCCGTTAGTTTTTCCGTTAAAATGCTCAGTTGACCGTTATCTTGTGGTTGACTCAAAGGGTAACATGGTAACTTTAACAAATAAAATGAATGAGAATTGATATGAAGGGCAAAAACGTAAATCATTTATAAAATTTTAAGATTAAAGTTAAATAAACAATAAAACAAAATATTAAAATAAAAAATCAATTTAAAAAACAAAATAATAATAAAAATAAATATTTTAAAAAAACTAAAATATTTATCTGAACTCTCAACTCTCTCAACAGCTCAACGCTCTCTCTCTTGTCAACCTGCCTCTCTCTTCCAGAGCTCACCGTTTACGGCGATCAGCGCGAAACGACGATTTACGTTTCTCTTCTTCTCCGCTTCTCTTCTGTCTTCTTCCTCATTTCTCTGTGGCGCGACACCGATTTCAATTTTCTTGGGTTTGTGTGGGTGTTAGAGAGAGAGAAGAGATTGGATCGATGGTGATTTTTGGGTTTGATTTTTCTGGGTTTTATGGGGATTTCTGGGTTTGGTTTCGATTTTCTTGGGTTTGGGTTTGATTTGGATTTGGATTTTGGTTTCGATTTTAAGATGGGATTTGGGGGTTAGGGTTTTTTTGGCTTACTGGGTCGATTTTCTTAGGTTTGTGTGGGTGTTAGAGAGAGAGATAGAAGAGAAGGGATTTCAGTTTGGATTTTGATTTGGATTTTCTTGTATTTGGATTTCAATTTGTATTTGGAAAATCTACTGTGTGTTTGAATTGCTAGTTGTTGTGTTTGTATTTTTGGATTCCTGGTTGATGGTGTTGTTGATGATGATTTTTCTGGGTTTAATGTTAATGATGATGATGCCCTGGGTTTCATTAAAGGGCAGAGAAAAAGTGGATGGTCTGGTCTGTACAAAAAAAAAAAGGTAAAATAAAAATGAAGTGAGTGAGGATGATAACGAGTTTGTTCAAATTGTGGCTGGGTTTGTGATGAACTGATGGTTGGTGGGGATGAGTTTTGTGGCTATGTTTGGTTTTGTTCATAATGATGATGGTGATGAGTTGTTGAATTTTTGGGTTTTGTGTTGTTCATGATGATGATGGTATAGGTGTTTTTGGTTTGGTCAGAAGGTGGTCGTTGGAGACATCATTTATTTTTCTTTTTACTTTTTTCCTATTTATTTTTTCTTTTTGTTTTTTTCGATGGAGACAAGATGATGATAATTTTAATTTTTTTAATTTTTTAACTCGTTTATGCACAATCATTGAAGGGTAAAAGTGTATTTTAAGGTGGAAATTAACTTTTTGGATGGAAAAGCTAACGGTAAGGGGGAATATGGCGAATACTTTCAATTTCAGGGGGGAGAATGGCCATTAAGGAAAATACAGGGGGGAAATTTACTAATAGGTCATAATATAGGGGGGAAAATGATACTATCCCTAAGTTTGATAATATCATTTCTATTTTAGAATATAACTTTCATTAAAGTAAAATTTTCCAAATGGAGGTGTGCATGATCCGATCCAATCTAATACGATTCATTGGATCAGATCCAGAGAGGTGATTGGATCGGATTGGATTCTAAATTCTAAAATCCATTGGATTGGATTGGATTGGATCGAATCTTGGATTTTCGTTTGGAAATCCACCGAATCCGCCAATCCGCTTAAAACATTAGGCCTTATTTTTATATTGGACAATTTATTTTATCCATTACTTTCTAATGTAAAGGTCCATCCAAAATACAATTTTTAATGTTACTATTTTGAGTTTTCTTTCTCAATTTCTCTATAGCCAACAATCCACCATCTTTTTTTCTTCTATTCTTCTCCATCAACATCACGGCTTATTAAGTTTACATTTCGAGCTGATGAATAATGTTTATAAACTTTTTGAATTATATAAAGTTTACAAGTTATGTCATGTATTTTTTTAATGTTAATTTTATTTGAGTTAATTAGTAATGTTTAAATAATTTATTTGATTTTATTTATTTCAGATTATAACTTTTATATATTACGAATGACTTTATATTAATTCGATCCATCGGATCGGATCGGATTAAAGTATTTTGTAATCAGATCGGATCTTAATCCGATCGGATTGGATCGAATCAAATAGTAATTGGATTAGATCGAATCCCTCTATAAAATTGGATCAGATCAGATTTAAATTTCTTCGATCCAATCCGATTGGATCAGATCGGATATTGGATCATGACAAATCCATTGAATCACACCCCTATTTTCAAGTGTGTAGACTGAAGAGCATAACTAATGGTACGCTAAAATAGAACATAAACTTCAGAATAAAGTACCATGACTCAATGAGCTCCAACCATACTCTATTTTTCATTTTTTAATAAAATTTTCTAGAGTTTAATTGTTTGGTACCAAATTTAAAACTCTAAATCCACTTTTTTACATTATCAATTCCATTTTTACCCCATATCCGTAGTCACCTTTTTAATTAAATTCAATTACTATATAAAAAGTTTTAATTTATAACTTTTATCATCATAAAAATCATACCATTAAGACTTTTTAAAATAAGACTAATATTGAATATTTAATAATTTTTTATTTATAAAAATTTACTTATTATTACCGTACTTTCTATTTTTTGCTTATTAATTATTATAAGTTAGCAAATATATATATGTTTGTGTGATAAAAATCTAATTGAAAAGGTTAGAAAAGAAATAACTAGGTAGGGAAAATTAATTGAAAATTGTTAGACCCTACATATTAGGTACAAACTTGTTTGATAAAAAAAAATTAGATAAAAATATATGGGAGAATATAAATGTTATATTTTTACTAAAAGTAAATAAAAATTAAAAATGTTATTAAAACAATATTGAAAAATAAAATTAATAAAAATAATTTATTAAAAAATGTAAAAATTAATAATGAAAATATAAATTATTTGAAGATAGAGATAGAATCATATAGATAAGAATAGAGAGTGTGATTGAAGAAAAAAATAAATAAATTTAAAAAGATGAAATCTGCCAATAATATTCTCTTTTGGAAATCTATTTTAGAGACCGATATAGAGTATGAGTTGGACAAATTTGTCTTCGGTCTTCAATTCCACAGTCCCACTACTGTATATAACAACCACCAATGAGTTAGCTTTCTAACAGTTACAAGAAGTCCTCGATGTCATGTCTCTCCAATTTGGATCCCTCTTCTGTCCACTGCAAATTCTCAATTTCTTGCTCTTCTTCTCCTCTCTCGCCAAACCCATTTCACAATTTCCATGCTCATCATCATCCCATTTCAGCTCCTATCCATTTTGCAACACTTCTCTGTCAATCCCCACAAGAGCTCAGTCTCTTATCTCTCTTCTGACTCTCCAAGAAAAGATCCGACAACTCTCAGACAATGCCTCTTCAATCCCAAGACTTGGAATCCCAGCCTATGAATGGTGGTCTGAATCTCTTCATGGGATTGCCACCAATGGCCCTGGTGTCAAGTTCAATGGAACCATGAAATCAGCCACCAGTTTCCCTCAAGTCATTCTCACAACTGCTTCTTTCAATAGAACCCTTTGGTCTAAGATTGGATCAGCTATAGCTATTGAAGCTAGAGCTATGTACAACTATGGTCAAGCTGGGTTGACCTTTTGGGCACCAGTTATCAATATTTTTAGAGACCCCAGATGGGGAAGAGGTCAAGAGACTCCTGGTGAAGACCCCATGGTTGTTTCTGCTTATGCTATTGAGTTTGTCAAGAGTTTTCAGGGTGCGAATTCGAAGAGTGTTGACGATGGTTCTGGGTTCGGAGACAAGAGGGTGTTGAGAGGGGATTATAGTGATGATGGTCTCATGCTCTCTGCTTGTTGTAAGCATTTGATTGCTTATGACTTGGAGAAGTGGCAAAATTTCAGTAGATACAGCTTCAATGCTGTGGTAAGACACTCTTTTTTTCATTGTTTTGTTAACCAATTCAACTGGTTCAAGTTTTCTTTTTTAGCATAAGTTTTCATATTTGGCTGGTTTGGGGCAAAACATTTGACCTTTTTTTTTGCTTGTTATAGCATAATTTATAATTCTTAGGTAGTATTAGAAGTTAATTTTGGTTGTGATATGCTCATTTGAAGAATATGGTGCCTAATTTTGACTATGTTATGTATTTTTCCTAAGTGTCACTCTATAGTAAATTGTACGGTAGAGTATGATTGTAATAACACATTTTTGTTCAATTGTTCCGTTAGTCAATCATTGCTGTTGTCTTTGAATGTGTTGGTTTTAGTGCAAGAATTAATTGTGCTCAGGTCCTTAATTAGTAATAGTATCTTAGCTAATATCAAATTAGTTCAGTTTGTTTTGGCTTGATTTGTGTCTTTTTGTAGGTAACTGAACAAGACATGGAAGACACATATCAGCCGCCATTTCGTAGTTGCATCGAAGAAGGTAAAGCAAGCTGCTTAATGTGTTCCTACAATCAAGTTAACGGGGTGCCTGCGTGTTTGAGAAAGGATTTGTTTCAGAAAGCTCGAAATGAATGGGGATTCAAAGGGTAAATAATTTTAAGAGTTCATTATATTTATAAAATAAGAAATGATAAAATTGAAACTTAGAATCTGATTGTTTGTAAGACTTACATTTAGACCACTTTGTGGCATTGGCTTACAGATATATTACCTCAGACTGTGATGCTGTGGCCACAATCCATTTGTATCAGAACTACACAAAAACACCTGAGGATGCAGTTGCCGGTGTTCTTAAAGCAGGTTATTATCAACATTTCTTTTCTCTTAAATTTGTTGGACAGTTTTTAGTGGTAACAACAAACTAGAGTTTACTTTCTTGAAAGTTACAATTCAAATAGTTTTCTGTAGGAATGGATAGCAATTGTGGAACTTTTATGATTCGACACACTGAGTCTGCTATTCTTAAAGGAAAGTTGCGAGAGGAAGAGATAGACAAAGCACTTTTCAATCTTTTTACGGTTCAACTCCGTCTTGGGTTATTTGATGGAAACCCCAGGAATGGAAAGTTTGGAAAATTGGGACCTCAAGATGTATGTACCTCAGAGCACAGGGCATTAGCGCTTGAAGCAGCAAAGCAGGGAATTGTGCTTTTAAAGAATGATAAAAGGTTCCTGCCCTTGAATAAGAATGCTGCTTCTTCATTAGCTATCATTGGCCCACTAGCAAACAACGTAAGCCAAATGGGCGGCGGCTACACAGGTATAACATAGTATAGTATCATGTTGTATTTCATTCCATCTTTTACGTTTATGGATAGTCTTTATTTCTTAGAACAATGTGTACGATGCTCATAGTTCTTTCTTTGTTAAATATGAATTTCTCAGCTTTGGTTTCTTGGTAATTATTTAGATCTGATAAGACCAAAATGCTAGAGACGAAATTTTTAAGGTTTGTGTTTTTTTTTTAGTTTCTAAGATCTCGTAAGCTTTCCCTTGACATGTTCCATAGTTATAAATAAGACGCAACCATTGAATTTTAGATTGTAACATGAATTTTTTTAATTAATTCTAAATGTAATGTAGTAGCACATAATGACGAAGGTTAAAATTTGCAAAAGTTCAGTGATTCTCGGGTTTTCCAATCTTATAAAAGATCCTCTTTATTTCCAGATTTGTTATAACAATTGCTCGAGGTTATTAATGATGTAGGAGTTCCGTGTATCCCAAAGAGCCTTTTTGAAGGACTTCAAGACTACATAAAGAAGACATCCTATGCTTCTGGTTGCTCTGATGTACCTTGCAATTCTGATGCCGGGTTTAATGAAGCAATCCGCACTGCCAAAGAAGCTGATTTTGTTATTGTAGTTGCTGGGCTGGACTTGACTCAAGAAACTGAGGATCTAGACCGAGTTAGTCTGCTCTTACCTGGTCAGCAAATGGCTTTGGTATCCTCTGTTGCCACTGCTAGTAAAAGACCAGTGGTTCTAGTTCTTACTGGTGGTGGACCTATTGATGTATCATTTGCCAAGGTAGACCCAAGAATTTCGAGCATTATCTGGACTGGGTATCCCGGTGAAGCTGGTGCAGAAGCACTTGCCGAAATCATCTTTGGTGATTTTAATCCAGGTTGGTAATACAGTAAATTGTAGTTTCTTACCTTGGAAAGAAAAAAGAACTATAATTTATTGAAAGTGATTAGACGGCTATTAATAATAAAATCATCTCAATATGTGAAGAAATTTGAAGGTTGAGTCCATCCTCTAGAACATGTTTGCCATCAATATAATCTGGATAGGGACTCCATTTAAAATGCTAGGACAATGTTTTAAATTCAAGCTCCAAGTAAATCAAATTGGGTTGAACTCACTCTCTTGCATCGTCATCGAAACATCAAGTATGTTTTTTCTTCCTACCCAATGTAGAAGTTTAATGAATTTTGTGGTTGCAAAAATGGCAGGTGGAAGACTTCCTATGACTTGGTATCCTCAGTCATTCACCAAGGTTCCCATGAATGATATGAACATGCGAGCGGATCCTTCTCGTGGCTATCCTGGAAGAACATACAGATTTTACACTGGAAATCAAGTATACGGGTTTGGAGAAGGCTTAAGCTACACCAATTATAGTTACAAGATCTTGTCCGCTCCAAGTAAACTAAGTGTAACTCGCTCCTTTAAAACTAGTTCTAGTAAAAACATACTACAAGGAGGAGCGAGACTTGATTATATACACATTGATGAGGTAACATCTTGCTTTTCATTGAAATTTTCTGTGCAAATTTCAGTGACAAATGTAGGAGACATGGATGGAAGCCATCCAGTGATGTTGTTCACTAGAGTGCCAAGAGTTTTTCAAGGCACTCCAGAAAAACATCTAATAGGATTTGATCGTGTGCATACTATATCGAACAGATCGAAAGAAATAAGCATTCTAGTGGATCCTTGTAAACATCTTAGTATTGTTAACGAACGTGGAAATAGGATACTGCCCTTGGGTAATCATGTTCTGATGTTAGGAGATTTGGAGCACTTGTTACAATTGAAAGTTACTGAGGACATCAAGAATTGAAAGATTGCTTGCTTGTATGAATGACTACATCAGTAATTCTTTTTAATAAAACAGTGTCTGTTTGTGTTTGTACAGTTTCTGGATTTCCTGGAAAGTATATATGATCTGATGAATATATGAAAACTACTACCCTTAAGAAAAGAATTCAGATGAGTCATCAGTTGATGTATTGCATTAGGAGTTAGGACCCTACATGAATTATTTGGATGTTGTTTGGAGTTGGTAGGTTTGATGATGTTTATCATTCACCTAACAATATATCTAAATTAATTTTACAAAATCGATATAATTTTACAAAATCGATAATTGGTATAAGTGTGAAGGGCATATCTCCAAGATAAGGGATGGAAACTACACGAGAAAAAAAAAAAAGGTCCCAATCAACAGAAAGAAAAAGACAAGTGCTTCCTACCCTTTTTGACAACTTGAACCGACCATTTGAAATACATTATACATCATACATGTTCCCTTTGCCTTTATTACTTCTTTTCTTTCATATTTTCACACATGCACCATCTCATAGTCTTCATTTTCTTAATATTTTAAATTTGTTCATTCTGGATTCTGGTCCTTCCAATTTTTATTTTTATTTTTATATTTCTAGTTTCACCGTTGTATCTGGGATATTCATTTACTTTTAATTCAGAACTCCTTCTCATCTTTGGATTGAAAGCAAAATAGATGATAAAGTCACATTCACATCAATAAAGTTATAGGTTCATGTCGCATCCCGCTCCCCTAATTCTTAAAATTGTAGTTTAAAAAAAAAAATGTTGGAGATATCATGTTCAAATCTCCACCTCTCCAAGTCACACAATGTTTGCTTGTGACACACACAAATTCACCACAAACACGGCGGTGAAGCCACCTTACAAAGTGAGATTGTGAGGGAATCAACAATTTAAAAAAAAAAAAAAAATTTATCTAAATTTAATCTTTTTAAATGAAATAGCCTAGTCCATTTAGGGAATGTTTGATGCATTGTATTGTATTACAAGTTTAAAATATATTAGAATAATACAATATAATGTTTGGCTTGTTTTGGATTATACATTGGCATTGCATTGTATTAGCTAATAAATTTTAATTAGTCTAATACAATGAATGCTATAATATCTATTATAATGGGTAGGAGTTGTATTAGCTAATACAAATGGGAGAGAAATAATAATAATAATAATATAATCTAATTTATTTTAATATATTAATTTAAAATAAATAAAATAAAATAAAATAAGTTTTATTCTAATAGTATAAATGTTAAAATATTTACATGAGTAATAATTTATGTAATAAAAATATTAATTATATTTTTATTAATATTTTTAAAAATATAATACAACAAATATATATTTTATAATATGTTTTAATATTCTAAAAATATTTTAATTTATTAATTATCAAATATTTAGAAAAAAACAAAATCATATCCTAACATTGTATAACTTAATGCCAACAAGGGTGTAGCTCAGTTGGCAGATGGACGAGCTTGGGGCTTGAGCAAATGACTACCAGGTCAGCGGCTCGAATCCTACCAATGACGAAAGCTTTCTAAAAAAAATACCTAATCCCGAATTAATAGATATTATCAAAAAAAAAAAAAAAAAAAAAAACATTGTATAACTTAATACAATCAAATACAAAATATCAAACGATCCCTTAATTTAATATATGGTCAAATTATATGAACTTCAATTTTTGACTCAATTCTTATTAATTCATTTGGTCTGACATCCCGTGGTATTCATTTACTTTTAACTCGTAATATAGATGATAAAGACTCAAATTAAAGAAAATAATTTAAAATGATATAGCATGTCTCTTTAATATATAATTATTCACACGGTCGTAGCCATAGTACTGTGGTAGCCACACTCATATCAATAAGGTTGTAGGTAGGGGTGGGCACCCAAACCGTCAAACCGTCAAACCGATCAACCTGCTCAAACCAAACCAATTTAAGTGGGTTGATTTGGTTTTGTTAAATAAAATAAACCGATTAAGTTGTTTTTGAGCAACCCAATTGGTTTGGGTTGGTTTATGGGTTGCGTTTTATCAAACCGTATAACCCAACCCAAACCATTACATACTTATATATATATATATATATTATTAATTAAATTATCGGAGAAAACAAATAAAAACTAAAGTTAACCCAATGCAATAAGAAGTGAATTTCGAAACTTCAAAGTGGTTGCTTCGACGGTGATATATATTATTAATTTAGAAGCTTAAACAATTTAGTTTTATTTTATAAGTTTTTGGCGTACTACACTTGATTTTTTTTATTTTTTTTTAATGATTATCATTCTGCACTTGAGTTAAATTTAATATTATAAATTAGTATTGTTATTTATGTTATTGATAATTTGATATTATTAAATTTGTTCAAATAAAAAATAATGTAATTATTTTTTTAAACCGTTAAACCAAACCGATTTTTATTGGTTTGGATTGGTTTGGTTTTATCTTATAAATGGTTTGGTATGGGTTATAAAAAAATAAACCGATTTTATAATGGTTTGATTTGCTTTGGGTATAGTCAAACTCAACCCAAACCAACCCAAACCAACCCATGCTCATCCCTAGTTGTAGGTAGCCATAGTATAGTGGTAGCCACACTCATATAAATAAGGTTGTAGGTAGCTATAGAGTATAGTGGTAGCCACACTCATATCAATAAGGTTGTAGGTTTATGTCGTATCCCCGTTCCTCTGATTCTTAACATTGTAGTTAAAAAAAAAAATGTTGAGATCCAAAGTTCAAATATCCTCGTAGACCTGGCAAAATTTCACACGACCCATTAATACGATCAAAATCCATTCGAAAATAGCGGTTGATTGGTCTAGTTTATCGGATCGGGTTATTAAAACGGGTCAACCCATTAAAACCCAAAATATAATGGGTCAATTTTGGGTTCACCTTGAAAAACCATTAATTCGTTATAACCATTAATATAAGATTTTTTTTTTTTAAAAAAAACATGTATATATATAAATGTTCATAAAATTTATTAAAAAAAATCTTTGTATTTATTGACTCAATAGTAAATAAATTTATTAAAGTTGTTGAATTTATAAAAAAATATCTCTATAATTACATTTATGATATATTTTAATAATTAATTAAAAATTAAATTGAAAACTCTAAAACTATAAATTGGTTATATCACTATATTCTAACCATAACCCTAAAAGAAATCGTCTTCTAACTCAAACAATTTAACATTTGTAAGCATAAGTGAGGATTTAGATTTTCAATCGTTACATAATAAAGATTTATGGAAGCCATATTATATCTCATTTTCAAGTTTTTTATTTTTGTTTTTCTTAAAATAATATGTTTTTGATAGATTGTTGAAGCCTATAGTGGACTTGATTGCATGAGTTTGATCATGCTTAAATACTATTTATTTATAACTTTTTAATAAAGTTCAAATATAACATTTTACAATGGGTCGGGTCGGGTCGGGTCGGTTCGGATCTAATCTGATATGGTTATCCATTAATTTAACAAATGGTTTCGGATTTAATATTTAAACCCATTAAATTAATGGATCATGTTCGGATGAGGCAATTTTAACATGATCCAATTCGTAATAATACGATCTATTGTCATATCTATATCCTCTCCCTAAATGATACACAAGAATTGTTTCCTTAAATGATCACGCAAGCAAGCACGCTTAAGTGACATCATGCATGCAAGCATGCGCATTTACTCCTATCAATAGTATACATTATACAGTATACTAGTATACTGGTATTTTGTTTCTTTTATACATATATATATATATATATATAGTCTTTCTACTCACAATTCGTCATGATATAAAATCACAATTCGTCATGATATATTTTATATCAAAACGAATAATGTAGACCATAGATTATAGAGAAGTTTTGACAAGTGCATACACTTTGAGTTAAAGTATGTAAATATAATGGTCCACATTCTTCGTCATGATATATTTTATGTCAGGATGAACTGATAATAGAAAATTTATATATATATATATATATACAGTTTTGCTATTGTCAGTTTGTACTGATATAAAATATATCATGACGAAGAATGTGGACCACCAGATTTATATACTTTGACTCAAAGTGTATGCACTTGTTAAAACTTCTTTATAATCTATAGTCAATATTTTTCGTCATATCTGGACGAAATGGTAGTAGAAAAACTATATATATATATATATATATAAACATAATTTATTTTGATAAACTTTTTTATAATAATATGAACAAATAAATATATAATTTTTCAAAAATAAAAATATATCTTTACATGATATTATCTTTAAAATCAATGAAACATCAACCACAAAATTTAAATACAGAATAATGTGATATAATTTTTACTGAAAATTCTTGTCAGTATCTCAAAAAAACAAAAAAAAAAAACAAAAATTTGCTTGCGTGAGAATGACACTAATTAACTAGAGTAGCTTCAGGCTTCTTACTTAAAAAATAGATTATACAAAATATATTTGTTAGTTTTTTTATTTGTTTATAAAGGTTACATAATATTATACGTGAGATTATAAAATGGGGTGTATGCTTTTGGTAATTACCTTTACTTGGTGCGATTTGTTGAGTTGTCACGCCGCCCCCTTTACGATAAAGTGATTAACTAACGATCTAACATTCACTTTCACCTTTTTTATCTACCAACTATTCTTTTTTTTTAAAGGACACTTTATTATTATTATTATTAATTTTTTGAATTTTGTTCATCAACTTTTAATAGAAACGGTAATACACTTTCCTTCCATATTGGTGTAGAGAGGTTCGAATCTTGCTATATATATTTTACTGTATTGGAGAGTTTTCTCTCGATTTGTGGGAGTAGTTATTTAGACCATACATATATTATCTTTTATCTCGACAGTTTTATTGTAATAATTATAATTTTTGATATTTTAATTTTTCTTTTTGAATGGATACATATTAATTATATAATTTTAAATTTTACTTTAAATACACTTTTAGGCATGTGTATCGACTTTTATGAGAGTAAATGTTTGAATTAATGTTTAATTTCGACGTGCCCAACTTATTGTATCGGTAAATAGTTAAGAATCATAGGTCAAGATGAAGGGTGTGCCCTTATCATTTCCAAAGAAAGAATAAAAAAGAAAAAAAGAAGAGAATAATAACCTTTTTTTTTTTTTTCATCAGAATATAAAGTAAATTCCAATAGAAAAACAAGGAGTGGACGTAGAAGGTTCCAGACTTCTAGTGAGTGAAGTCTTCCTTTTTTTGATATAAAAACCCCATAAACACATATAAACTAGTTCACAAGTTACTTTTCCAAACCCCAAAAAAGTCTGATCCCAGACCCAGCTGTTTCAAATCTCATAATACACAGTGTCAATCTGAGAATTTGAGTTTTTGAGTTTTGAATTTTGGCCAACATGAGTGACCCCAAGTATGCCTATCCTTATCCTGCTCAAGGTACACCCTTTTGCATCTCTTCTTCTCTTTGTGTGTGGGTCGAATGCAACTGTATAAGTTTCTAAGTCTGGTTTTTTTTTACTCATCGATCTTTTTCAGATTTTTTTCATGATTTGGTCATGGGATTCCCTTTGAGAAATTGTTTTATTTGTCCCCAAAATCACTGTTGTGTATTCTGAAAAATACTTTTTTTTGAGTAGCTCTTTTTTGTTTTACCTTAAAAACATTAAAGAATTAAGAAGAATTTTAAGATATACATGATTTAATTAAGATATAATAGAATTTGAAGTATGGTTAAAATGAAATATTTGTGGTGGCAGGTTATTATCAAGGACCCCCAGTGATGGCACCTCCTCAATATGCAGCTGCACCACCCAGGAGAGAGCCTGGTTTTCTTGAAGGATGGTAATTAATTTCCTTCTTAAAATTGGGTATATTAATAGTATATATTAATAATAATAATAAGATAAATAACATTTGAAATTCATAAATAATAATATGTTGTTGTTGTTGTTGTTGTTGCAGTCTGGCTGCTTTATGTTGCTGCTGCCTTATTGATGAGTGTTGCTGCGATCCCTCCATCATCTTCATCGGCTGATTATTTGTGTTTCCACTTGTGTTTATTATTATCATCATCATCATCATATATATATATATATGTATGTAATTCTGGGGGATTCCATTTAAATTGTTCACTTTTGTGCTTTGTTTTAAACTTTTAATTATTTATATGATCATGAATCATGAATCATCATAGTGATAGTTTCTGTTTCTCTTCTTCTTTACCTTTATTTTTTTTTTTTAATCTTCATAAAAATAAAAATACAAAGTTGAGTGAATTTTTGTTCACACCCTTACAACAGGGTAAGCATTACCTTTTCTATACACATGACATATGTTTACGGAGGAGTAAAATTGTTAAAAAATTTAATTTTTTTAACATTATGTCATTTATTTAAGAGGGGTAATGGTTACCTCCCTCGATGGGGTGAATAAAAGTGTTTCCTATAAAGTTTAATTAATTTGATGTTTGAATTGAAGAAGAAGAGATGAGAGAGCATTGAATTGGGATCTGGGAATCAATGGTGGGCAAGGCCTCTAATTAATTATATGTCCCCACTTCTCTGAAATTTTATAAAATTGAAGATGACATATAAATTGACAACTGTTATTTTTCTTCATCAGATCCTGAGTTGGATTGAGTTGTCAAGCACCAAAAGTCATGCTTTCTTTTCTTATTTTCTTTTCCTCCATTTATGAGATTGTAAGAAAAAAAGATGCATTATTGTGAAAGAGAAAAAAAACTGAAGATGCAATTGGAAAATTTATTTATTTATTTATTTATTTATTTGCAACCTTATTCCAAACTTAGACACTAAATTTGAGGTGGGGTTTTAATCAGGTAGATATATAACTGTGACTGTAAATATGTTTAGAGCATATATTTATCAATCTCATCATTTTTGGCTATATAAACATTGTTTGATTTTTATGAGAAAAAAAGATGAGGTGAATAAGTATAGTATGTTTACGGTTATATACATACTAGAGAAAAAACTTATAAATTTAGACAACGTAACATTATTGTTTGGGACGTAAATTGACTTGGACAAATTTATGTGTATATAACATGGATTTGGATTATCTTTTTATCTTTAGCTATTCTTCACATGTTTTTAAATATGTAATTGATTGTCAATGAAATAATAGTGAAAGGGATTGTGATTGATCAAAACAGAGGGAGGGCCGAATGCCAACTCAGATACCATTATGTTTTTTTTTTAAATATTTCAGACTCAAAACCCGAATACTTAATACTTGATACTGAATTACAAGGAAGTAGAACTCTGTAGAAGATCTTAACATTATCCACCTTTTATCTTCAGACGTAAGTTCTTTTTTTTTTTTTTGTTTTGAAAATTCAGACTTCAAGTTCACATATATCCATTTTCTCAAAAACATTTCTCACGTAAAACAAAAGAAAAAAAATTAAGTAAAAGTTGATAAATATATTATATTTATTTAATATTAATAAAACATTATTTTAGATTTCTAATTTTCTAATCACTTTGAAACAATGGTGTTCAAACTATTTCCATAGATTGTGGTGAGATTTATGGATTCTTATTTAAAACTTGAAAGGGATAACTAAACACTTATTGCTATTGAGCCTCTTGTCAATATGGTTGGACTCTCCAATTGGAGACTCTACCACCAAAGTTTAACACCCATGACACACGTGTATATATATATATTCTTTGTCCCTCCTTGGCTAACAATTGTAAGTGCTCTCTCCCTTTTAGTGGGAGCAGTTGTCCGGGTTATGCTAGTAGAGACCTATTCTTACAGGGTCCAGGTAGTTGTTTGTAATTTAAAAAAAAAAAAAAAAAAACTAAACACTTATTGAATTATATTATCAAATCAAAATAAGTAATTGAAATTTCTAAAGGTTAAAAAAGAAAAAACAAACTCTCTGCAATTTGTCCACTACTTGACAACTTTTAATGGCCAAACATCCAAGAATCATATT
This sequence comes from Acer campestre, assembly GCA_954870605.1. Classification (NCBI taxonomy): domain Eukaryota; kingdom Viridiplantae; phylum Streptophyta; class Magnoliopsida; order Sapindales; family Sapindaceae; genus Acer; species Acer campestre. The sequence continues at coordinate 10,342,367 of OX940800.1, forward strand.
CCATATTCAAAAAACATTCCTCAAAACAGTAGCATCTTATTCTATTGAGAACATATCAAGGCCTCCAAGAGTCCAAGTCCAACACTTTAGGACTCAAAGAGCTTTGAAATGAGTCGAGAACTCACCTTTCAGTGTTGAAGATGGACTCTGAAGACATCGTAGATATTGGAATCGCACAAACACATCTTTGGCTATATCCGATAAAATTCGATACTTCAAAGAATTCATTTCCCACCACAACAAAATATCAAATTTGTCATCGTCTGCAAATTCAACCGACTCTAACGAGTATCTATCAATCTCATTGGATGTCTCAGTCCAGCCTTGGCTCTCTACCAACTTTCTAAATTTACAGCGATGCGAAACATGTTCATCACCTTCGTACTTTTCCTTTTGTCATTCCCACCTCAGTAGACAATTTTTCAGCACTAAAAGATTGGGCACCATTAGAGTTAGAGTATTCTAATGCACTATAAAACCTATAGAGACGTAGTAATAGATCTTTGATCTCCTTTTTCATCTTCTGTGCCCTTTCATTATCATATAGATCTCTAAAACAAAATGACACATACTGTAATTTATAGCGCGAATCAAGCACAACTGAGATGATCAACAGTTTATTGATTTTGTCAATAGAACCTTTTAGTGATTGCTTCTCATCTAAATAGAGTTGATACACATCTCTAGCAATTGTTCTACGAGAAGGAGGATCAAATTTCGGACAAGCAACACTACAAAACTGTCTAAACCCTCGACTCTCAACAAAACTAAAAGGCAACCCGTCAAGAATTATCATCTTAGTGCAAGCCTTTCTACAAATTTCCTTAACTAAATCCCACGGCTAAAATATTACTGCTGTTACCACTCTTGTTAGTATGACAACAGCTCAAAGCTTTTTGTTTTTCATCAACCAAACTGTTCTTGTTTCTTATACAACCATTCAAATGATGCCATAAGCTACCATGCATAATCCTTACCACAATGATTGCACTTACATCTGAGATTGTTGAGACTACCAATTTTGGTGAAATGCTCCCATACCGATGATCTTGATGGTTTTTTTTTTTTTTTTCTTCGTCCCATCATCAATAGGGTATTACTAGATTGAAATATCGATTCCTTGTTCATGATCTAATGATACCTATAAAAAGATGAATAAAATTGTGTTTAGTAGAGCTGGTTGTCAATAAATACTTGAAAATACGAATATATATGATCCAAATTAGAAAATTATAGAAGTACATCACAATTCAAACTTCGAGTTAATTCAACATTTATTAAGTCAATAACAGTTTTTTTTTTTTTTTTTTTTTTTTCCCTGAGTGAGAGTTGTCTACTTGATGTATAAATACATATCCAGCAATATCAGACAAAAATTGAGGAATCCAACTTTTTATAAAGCCTCGTTTGATTGTTGGAAAGAATGGAACTTTGCTCATATAAATGATATCATATTCATATTTATCTTCAAAGCTAAGCTGCTTTTAACTTTTTGATGCTGCTTCTTCAGGACTCATTACTCATAAAAGCCGTTTCTATTAATTTCTATTTCTAGTCTCATATTAGAAGCTGAAATTACTATACCAGTAAAGGTGTAAACTCGAATGATTGCAATTTTGTTTTTGTTTTGGGTTTGGCTTCATCTATAAAGGCATTTCCTGAGGATCCAATGAAGAAAAAACTGTGCTCAATCATGTTCCACCATTTGTATTCGTCCACATAGAAACATTTCAAAAGTAGTCGTCAACATATGATGATCACCTACTATATACATACACACCCACAAACACAATCAATAGTTTCAACTTCCATAGTTCCATGCAGCAAAGATAAAAAGCTTCTCTACAGTCTCTACGTGATATACGCTCAGGCTAATATTATTACGGCTGTGGTGCAAGACTTCTATGAGTGGGTCAGACCAAATTTTACATAAAATGATTTTTTTACAAAAAGAGACAAATTCAAATATTAAAAAAACTGTTTTGAGTTTTACCAAACAACTAAAAAACTTTAAAATAGCTTCTAGCATTAAAAAAGTGTTTTTGATCATTTCAAAAGCCATACCAAACATACACGTAACATATATATATATGCGGACTCCTAACAAATGAGACATATGATTGACTGAAATTCACCATCCACTTCAATTACAGTATATAATGGTAACATCAATCGAAGAAAAGAGCAGCTGGAAACAAGATGTAGAGAGCATCAAGAATCCAAGCTGATGTGTTTCGTAAGCAGAAAACTACACATTCACCTTACAAAATACAAACCACCACATTATTCAGAAATCAGAACACAAACTTACAAGCTGAAAAACTATACATATAAGTAACTGCAGCTAACTTGATTAAATAGTCTCATGCTCCACATGAGACATTTTTACTACTATATATAGAATAGTTTATTCCAATCCTTGATTCGTCATGTGGAAGTACAAGTGCATCCATCGCCACAACATGTCTGGCCGCAACGAATCATAGGTTTCCATATAAACCAGCAACATCGACAACCTTCAACATGAAAGACATTAATAATAAGTCACAAAAACAGCAATTGCTGGAAGAGTAATATAATTAAGCAGCACAAGGCCGGGTTTCACGTACCTTGCGGGTATACGGTACTACGATCAATGGCTGGAAAATGAGCACGTCCTGTTGCATTTGTGCAGATGATGAATGAAGCAACCACTAGGAAGCATGTGAGAGCAATCAGCAATGTGTTATTTCTAGTCATCTTCACTTTGATGAATTTTTTCGTCTCCCGTTTACATCCTTTTTATAGTATACCTTGACCCTTATGTGGGACATGTAGGCAAGTGGCCTTAGGGATTGTCCTAATTATGTTTTTAATATAACCAGTTGCAGCAGCCATTCTTGACTTTGCATATCACCTTATCAATTTGGACAATATCTACACCATATAAGACATGGAACATGTTATCATCTTCAACTAGAAACTGGAAAGAATGGATTGATTTGGATATTTGGAATTTCTTTCTACTATATAATGATTAATTAATATAGATATTCTTATCCGTTAGCCGATTCTTCTGATTTTAACGAACATATGGCCCCCATATAGACGTTCTTATTGCTTGCAAGTTGGTTCAGATCACATATGTATTGAATATAGGGTTAATTGCACTGACTCAACTTAGTTTATTAAATCAAGATAGATTTGAAAAGACACCATAAATTAACACAAACAACCCCTTTTTATCAAGTCAATTCGTTAACTTTAACGGTTAACTAATCTTAACTCTTAGAAAGTCAAATATACCCCCTATTACATCATTCCAAATATAAAATATTTTTTAATTAAAAATTAAAAAATCAAAATTAATCTATCGACGATAGATCTCCACCATCGAAGGAAACAACTCCTCCAGAAAGAAATCATCTCTAATCTCCTCCAATTGGAAGAGACTCCTCACAAACTAAAGATGTTTCTACGAACTAATTATTTTGTTGTTTCCAAAAAGGGAGATACCTACTCAAAAGTCCCTGTTAAGATCGAACACTACATGTGCGGATTCTATAATTGGGATGTATTTATATGGTTTGAATTTTGAACTCCAACAAGTGAGACCTATAATTGACTGAAATTCACCATTCACTTCAATTACAATATATAATGTAACATCAATCAAAGAAAAGAGCAGACGGAAACAAGATGCAGAGAGCATCAAGAATCCATGCTGAGGGTCTGATGTGTTTTGTAAGCAGAAAAACTATACGTTCACCTTACAAAACACCACATTATTCAGAACACAAACTCACAAGCTGAAAAGCTATACATATAAGTAACATGACCTTTAACAAGGCTCTTTATGAACACGTCTTGGGATTTGGCTTACTCCAAGTTGCATTGAGATCATGTAACTACTGCCTCATTCCTGTAGATGGGTGTTTGTGTTTCTTTTGATTCTTCCTCATTACACCAATTACCTACTTTGTTTTCATATACACCACCACACCCGCTGCCGCAACTGCCACTGCAACTGCCACTGCAACCGCCACTTTTCACCGTGTTTCCATTTCCAGCAGCCCCACAACCACCGCAGCCACCACTCTTCACCATGTTTCCACATCCACCGCCACAGCCACCACAGCCACCAGCCCCACACCCACCGCAGCCACCACCATTCACCATGTTTCCACATCCACCGCCACACCCACCACAGCCACCAGCCCCACACCCACCGCAGCCACCACTCTTGACCATGTTTCCACACCCACTCCCACAACCACTCGCCCCACATCCACCACAGCCACCACTTTTCACCATGTTAGCCATGTCCATGTTTACCTTTCTTTTATTTTCTACAGAAGGGATTAAATTAGTTTGCATGCCCTCCTCAAGGAACCCGTTGACACTTTGAATTTCGCTATCTACCTCCTTCATATTTTCTTCATTAACTGTGAAGCCATCATATCCTTCCTTCTTTAAAGTATCAGAAAATATAAAGGATGATAGAATTCCTGGCAACACAAACCATTCCTCTTTCACCTACATAATTTTATACGAAAACACAAAAATGTTTTAAGTGATGAATTCTTATTTGAATAAATAAATAAAAAAACAGTAGAGCATTGTACATTTGTACCTTAATGATTCCATATTTCATGTCAAGCAATGCTATTGCTTTGCCATATGGATCTTCTGCAGAAAATTCGACTGCAGTCATAAAGTCTTCTTCAGTTCTCCGCTTCTCACAAATTTCCGGTTCATAATCCAGCTTTCTGCCTGGAAAAATTTTAATCTGTTCCACAGGAGATAAGTCCAAAAGTTACAACAAATATACAATAATCCCTAAAACCGACAAAATGGGAAGATTTTATTGGATGGATTTCCATAGGGAGCATTTCAGTTTAACAACTCTGCTCCAAGTGCTAGTATCTACAGGTAAACTTAAACAGTAAAGTGATCAAATATTAAGTTACTACTTGGAATCTTAAAAATATTTGAGATGCTCTTGGTATACAAAAAGAATTTTTCGAATTTGAATGTATTACTGAAAAATCCTAAAAAGCCTAGAATGATATGACAAAGAGTAGAGAAAAAAGGATGACAGATGCATACCATTTTATTGCCTATAAGATCAAAGTGATGGCCTTCTTTACTGGATTGCTTTTTGAGCTGAAGAAGCCAGCGGGAATCCAGCAAAGACCATCCGGTCCCAACCATCTCAGCATAAGGATGTGTATCACCGGTCTCTGTAACACCGATAACTTGTTTCCTTGGAGTGCACTTATCTTTTGTCTCTGCCTTCTTTGAGTCACTGAAATGCAATCCAACCAAGAAAACATTAATGGTTTCTGGATATGACAAAATGAAAATACCATTATCGATGCTGATGGAAAGATGCATACAAAATATATATCATTTGTAAGAATTCTCATGGCTTTAGAAGGAACAAAAGTAATTTCCTCAATCAAGTAAATACACAAATCTCCAGGATTGACTGAACTATTGTGAAGAATTACAAGGATCAACAAGCTTTTCAGTTGGAGGTTCAGAAGGATAATTTTGTAGCAAATATATTCGGTTGCCTGGATCTTTCTGCATCGCAACCACAAATTATTTTGACCTACTTTCATTTCTCACTTTCTATACAAAAAAATAAAAAAAATGGATGGTTTGAATTTAAGGTTTTTAGAAGCAACAATCTGCAGCAGACTATTAATTTCAAGCTGGCATATTCAATCATTATAATTTATAAGGTGCATGCTTTAGATTAAAAATCTAAAGATATTCATAAGACAATGGAGAATAATGATTTAATATTTTTAAGTAGATTATATAAATTATTATAGATCACATGGCCGCAGCAGTAACTGGTAGGTTTCAAACAGTAGAGATTTGTAAACTGGGAAAAAATAAATTACAGAATTCAGCCTCAACCTGCATTGACTTAAATTCTTTCACTGCAGATTGTTATTCTGTCTGAATTTACTTTCACAATATCTATCTGTCTTATATGTTGTATGTAAGGTTCTCAATAAACAAATTCTGGTAATTGTCAACCAATTTCCAAATAGATAATTATACTATTGCAATCCCAGTCTCAGATTTTCAATCAAGACACACGCATACACAGAAGCCACATATTTAAGCAAACACTTACGGATCATTAAGAGTCCCAGAAGATAGAATTTAATTCATTTTTTAGCTGAAATGATGATTTGAACATACCTCATTTGAAGACTGATCACCTCAGAACAAGTTTCATCAACGATGCGGGTCCAACCTTTTACATGTTGAGTCCTTGCAGGAAGGGGCCAAAAACATGCACTTTTTGATAATGGCCGCAAAGGAACCATCTGAAGCACGTGTGATGTTGAAGTTGGAACAGTAAACGAGACAGCAATTCGGATGCTGATTGGTTTTGAGCTCACATTGCCAGAACTAGGCACTAAGTCAAACCATTTTTCCTCTGCAAGTTTAGAGATCGGAACCAGTAAGTTCTGAAGAGAAAGAGAGGTAGTACCCATTGTTTTTGATGCCCCTTTCATTGGAAACTTAGAAGGTGAATAGGAGACAAGTTCAAAGAACAGTTCTCCAGTAGGTTCACATTGGAAAGAAGAAACCTGTTTCACCCCCGACTTGGACAGAATAGTGAGTTTCTGCTTAGCATTAAAGAAAACATCAGGTTGTGATTTACTAAACAAGACAAAAAGGCTTCCCTTGTGGCAGTCAGGTAAGTTTTTAACTGCAACAATCTCCAAGAGGACCTGAAAAGGATACGAGGAACATGAGAGAGAGAAAACTTGGATCAATGGCCGTTTCAGTCATTATAGTTCAGGCAGTATATTATATTTCCACACCAAAGGCGAGAGAGAGATAGAGAGAGAGAGAGAGAGAGAGCAAAGGTAACCAGAAAGGCAAAAACTACCTCCAAGATCTTCAGCTCTGGAAGATGGATTAATTTCTGGCATTCTTTTGACGAGAGTACATCCTTGGTGTCAGTGATAGATGAGAAAGGAATGGTTGTGAGTGGAGACGGGGCAGCGCCTCTATACATAGCCCCTGCCTTCCAATACCTTGAACCAAATGTCTCTTCCCACTGCTTGGTAGTTCCAGAAAAGCCAGTGTCGAGCTTCTTCCCTTTAGTTCTGTCTTGGTCCACGTCATCATGCTCCAATATCTTGCCAAGCAAGTCACTCATATTTTTACAGTAAGAAACAGGATGCAACTGGTGTGTATGCCAGATAAGATCAATGTCATAAGTTGGAACACAAAAGCGTCTGATGGACCTCTCCCTGTTTCTCTTGATCAAATGCAGAAACCCCTTGTATCTGGCCACAGCTTCTTCAAGAAAGATTTCATTATTCATATGGTTTCTGGATACCTGATATCAATTGAGCAAAACATTAACCATTTAGGAAAATAATTGAGGAACTGGAAGTCCAAGACCTTAAAGATATGTGTCTTTGAGTGGCTGAAGCGCCCATAATCCATCTCATAAAAAGTAATTATCAACAAATTCAGGTAACAGTCTAAGGGACCATGTAGCACTCCGCATGATTCAAGTAACTATAAAAGATAATAGTTCCTCTTTACATAACATTAAACTTACATGATATCCTATATGAATATTTAACTTCGAAAAACTTTGAACCTGCTGAAAAACTTGATATACTTCCTAAAACTGTACATTTTTAGTTTGAATTCCCTATCAACACACAATAGAGGAGTTCGAGAATATTGAGAAGATGACAATTTGCATCCACATAATTGGTCTTTACAAATTCTTAAACTTGTTATTATTAACATTTGAAGATGTAAACAATTTCTAAAAGCAATATAACTTGGAGAGACTTTTGAAACCAACTGAAACACATAATATACTTCCTAGGATTTTAATTCTTTAATAATTGAATTTCAAAATCAAGGTAAAATATTTTCTGAATTTTAATATAAAGTTAATAACTGGTAAATCAAGTAGTCTAGCGAAATCAAATGTGTATCAGTGTATGGCCTTGATAGCAAAGAAGCCCCATACAACAGGTTCTAATTGATGTTTCCATTTTCAGTATTGAGCTACAAATCACAGAATCATGTATAAATTAAAAATTGAAAATGCGACAATTTAGGCTTATGGCATGCTTATTTAAGCCACAACAAAACAAATTCAAACACAGTGGCTATAAAAAACAACATCATTCCTCTCCATTACCTGGTAAAAGAAAGGGCTCTGCCTTCTAACAGCTGAAACCAGATCATATTTGGTGTACTTTTCAAGTTCAGAAAGTTCTGCAGAGGAATCCTCTGATGATACTTTTGTTAAGTCAAAATTATAGGGCTCATCTGGATACAGTTTATTCCAAATTTCTTCAGTTTGCCTTGCACAAGTGCCTTTAACAGAAGACACAACATTAGAGTTGTTGAGGATCCTCCCGTAAAGTTCCTCACAGTCAGATTTGTATTGCAACTGAATAAAGATGCGAAGAAACTGCTTAGTGAATTTATATTACCAAGAAAAGATAAGTGTAATTTTTTTTCAAAAGAAGCTTACTGGGTTGAGCCTGTGACAATGCCAAACCCATTCACAATCAAGAGGAACAACAAGAAACCCTTCAGAAATCTGGGACTCAGAATATTTGGCAAGCAAGGGAAGCCAGCAGGCATTGTACCTGAGATTAGCATTAGATGTCAAATGATAATTTTTCTTTCCAACTTTTGCCTTTTCTTATCCCTATGATTTAAACTTATCAATGATACAATCGGGGTCCTATTTTTTAGGTACTTAGAATTAAATCCAAAACCATGAGAAGCTTGCTTTTTAAAAAACAGGAACGAGGATCATGTGAATTTTTCGTATGAAACATATTTCATGTATCAAAGATGCCTCATACAAACAATGGATTCTGCAGAGGTTAATGCTGAAGTAAATGACTTCAGGGATTCTACACTCTACAGTTTACTATTTAACACAACTGAATACCTTACAAATTATATATTAATGACAAATTCAGGCAATGACATGATAATCTTAAAAATTAAATGTAAATGACAAACTAAAGCAATGAGATGATAGATTGCAGAGTGAGGTTACCTATAGATAGCCTTTTGAAGGGCAGGGCCTTGATAGAGCCAACGGTTCCTATCAACAGCTGCAAGAAACTGAAGCTGCTGTTTTGCTGCAGCCACTAGCTCTACACTAATCTCAATCTTTTGAGCTTCACGCCACTCTAACTCATGTTGCTTCTCCATTTCCATATCTCTCAGTTCTTCTTACAAAGAAAAAACCCATTTAGCAAATAGCAATCCCCAGACAAATGAACATTTAAATTCTTTAAAGAAAAGAATCAAGCATTTCATGCATAATTAAATGCTAATATCAGCATGTAGCTTAATAAATAAAATGTCACAAAAAATTATTGAGATTAAATTACTAAAAACACAGGAAAAACGTTTAAAGTCAAAGTAATTAAAAAAATTACGTTAAATATACAGAAGAAAAAAAAGAGAAAGAAATGGCTTCAATTGTGTTTGGTTGCTGAAGAAACTTAATCAATGAAAAAAGAAAAAAAAAAAGTCAAACTCCTGATCTTTTCCAGCACTTTCTCAGCAACCAAACAGAGAATCTTATATCTCAATAGTATCATACATGAAACTCAGATCGACAAGATTATAACAAACAAATAACAAAAAAATATAATAAAAACAACGATCAGCGAAATTGAAATTTAACTTAGAAACTTAGTTGTAAAGTGAAGAAACAAATTGCTGTAATCTTACCAGATTATTGATCAAGTGAATTACAACTCCGTTTGATCAAATTACAAATGCATGTCTATCTCCACTCCACTGTATGTTCTTTAAAAATCCGTTTCATGTATTTATGGTTGAGTTCTTGTAAAGATGACAAGTTTTTTCGAAATGCCCATATTGCCCCTTCACCAGGCCTAAAAAAAATAGCATGTTGGCCCGTAATCAAATTTGACGTGATAAGCATAGTAGAGTAGTAAATCCCTCACGCATGCCCCACGGGATTATAGGTTCGAGTTGTTCCCTCCAAAAAAAAAAAAAAAAAAAAACCTGAATTTTTGTAAAGGTGTAATACTTAAAAGGAAAAAAAAAAAAATGATAATATTGTAAAAGAAGAGTCAAGCAAATACTTTTCTTCTGCTTGTTTTTTTTTTGATGATTTCAAACAAGGAAAGGCCTATGTAAATACGTAATTGACATTGACATTAAAACAAATATTATCTATCATTTTCAATAAATGACGAGGAAAATGTATGGAAACTTCACAGGTAATTTACAATGTACTCGTAAATTGTTGTATATATTTGTAAATTTGCCATTTATGTAGTATGATATTTTTCTCGGAAGAAGTGGCTTTCTGTTGTAAACAATGCTCATTTTGCGTGTACGACACAGAGAGGGTTTGTTAGTACAAAGAAGATGTGTAGTACGGTAGTACCGTTATTGGTACTACACTACTACAAGTCTACAAACGGTGAGTGAACCACCCACCTATAACTTTTTTATTTATTTATTTATTTATTTTTTATTTATTTATTTTATTTATTTTTTTGAGATAAAAGAATAACAAATATGATGTTTTCAGGTTATATATAGAGGGTTCAAGCTCCAGCCCTCGACCACGTTTAAAGATATCCAATCCAAATTAACCCACATTTACCACCGTTCAAGGTGGTTTAGTGATAAAGAACACTCATTCAACCTCATTATATCTTAAGATCAAGTCGTCACACAACTAATACTTGGTGGTATATTAAAAAAAAAAGAGAGGCCATTTTCTGGGAAATCTTGCAAAGCATTTGTTGGCTCTAAATTTGACCACATTCGGAATACGTGATCGGTGAACAACGAAACTCGAAATAGGTAATCAGTAGATTACACTTGTCATAAATGTGACACACATGTGCATGAAACACAAAATCAGCAGTCAAATACACAGTTTCATTTGCTGCAATGCTTATAACAGATAATACTAATACGTTTTGTTTGGTAAACGTAGTTTGATGGCACAAGACAGATTTTGACAAAAGCCGAACCAAACATATGACTGGTACAATTCTGAGAACACAATCATATAACTCTAGTAGTTAGATAGTCAATAGAATCATCTCATTTCAAACAATGCTTAACATACGGCCAAGCCAAAAACATTGTAGTCATAAATTATACTTATGTACAAATTATGCTCATTGAGCCAAGCTAGAAGGCACCTAAAAGGCTAAAATCTTCAATACAAAACGACGACTCAGGGCACATCATATTTCATCATGAAACTACATTCTATTGACTATCGTTGCATTGCAGAAACTTGAAATCAGCCAATATGAAGGGAAATGAAGAGAACCTAGCAATTACTTCATGACTCCTCTGATTGAGGGCCGCCATTTGTTTGCATTGTCTGATTAATGCCTTTCTCCAAGTATTCCTCTTCAATAGTTTCTTTGAGGATGAACAGCCTCTGTATCACCACTGGTTGACTCATCTGCTTGGCTTCCCTGATGTCACTTTCTTCCTTATTGAGATGGTATGCATCAAGCATTATTGTGACCCACTTGTGCAGCTCTTTTGGAGTACTGCTCAAACCACAAAATTAAAAAAAATTAAATTACAAGGTGTTATACTGGTAGCCAAAAAAAAGTGTCAAATTTCACCCAAAAAGTATGATTTTAATGTGAAGGAAAAAGAAACGGCATACGTGTATAAAGCCTTGGGAGCTTTGGCTTCATGTTCATTGCCTGGAGAGAACGCTGTTGCCAAAGCTGAGAATCGTTCTTCAGGATCTGTGATGTTTAGTAAATGTTTCAGTAGCTTTATTTCTTTTGGTGCAATGCTCCTAAGACTGCTTTTTGTGGCTTTATATAGACGATACATTATTTCCTTAACCTGCACTTACATGTCAAACCAAAGAGACAAAAAAGAATCAGAGAACACAATTAGCCCTTAAAATTTATGAGGGCATGCAAAAAGAATGCAGTGGAGGAAACCATGAGAAGAAAACTTAACTATTGCAATAAAGCTTTTGAGGGGGAGATTTATTGTTTATATCATTAAATGTTTACAACTTCATAGAAGAAATGAATGTTTTACCACAAAATTGATAATTCTTGATTCATGCCCTGGAAAATTTCCATTTCAAACACTTGTGCACGTAAAAGTGCAACATAAAACCCAAAATATAATTTATATAAAGCATATGAAAATTATTGAGTGTAAACAAGAAAAGTAAGTAAATTTTGACAAACTGAGTTAGCAGACCTATTTACTAGCCAGGGAATACAAGGAATAAAGATTTTACAAGTTAAAACCTAGGTGCACCAAGGGAATATAAAAAATCCAAGCCTGACATCAGTACCTCATTCTTCATAGTTGTGGATGCTTTTGCCGAAGCCCAAGCACTATTTATCAGTAAAATCAATGAAGAGTCAAGTTCCTTTGCCTTGGCAAGGCTTCTAATCTTATCACATGCTACATCTATGGATGGAGAGTTGAGGATATCATCAAATTTAGACTGGGCAGCATCCAGTGTCTCCACACTCTCCAGCGTGTTATCATAAGCGCCAACAGCAGTTAAGCATCTAGTAGCCAGCCTAGCAACCCCTGTTCAATCCAATAGAAACATTAAAACTAACCTTTGCTTTTGGGTGAAATTCTAGGAAAACAAAAATGCATATGTACTTCAGAGGATTATGGAACTATACAAGTTGTTTCTACTGTTCTAGATATATTAACTTCAGCACAATAATCATAAAAGCCTGCGCAAATAGTAGAGTTCTAGCAGTGACATATCTGGAAGAGATTGAACATGGTCAACACAGTTTCCACAATCCATTTGGTTATGTTTCTAATGTTGAAGCTAGTATAATAGCACTGTCAAATGGCTGTTTGTTCAACTTCTGTTAGCAGCACTAATTGTCACCGACAATCGAACTGATTTCAAAAACAAGTCTCATCTTAGTATGATATAATGCTCTTTATCAAATAAATGAACCCAATTTACATGTATGTACTGCTGACACTATACCAACTCAAATGGCATTTAGCGCCAATAACGCTTCAAATTATAAATATCATTTTACATTAACTATATGATGCCGATAATCTTTTGCAATAACCCTTTCTTCATATAGATTCAAGCCTGGGAACACACTAGATATTACAACAGTATTTATACCACAGAAATGCATAAAGAGATTGTAAAAATAAAAGTCTAATAAATAGATATCATCTTTACTAAATGTAGATTCTATTCTAAAAGAAAATTCAAACTAAAAGAGGCACTACCATCAACCATTCAAAATAGTCCCTTAAATGAATCTAAATAAATGCTCAAACTATTACCATCTCTGTCCTCAAGACTGTCATAGGCTTCTGAAATGAGATTGAGGTAGCGGAAAAATTCCCCAGTGAAGTCTTTACGTCGCCGTGCAACTATTGCATTTACATCAGTTGGGCTGTCTTGTATCTCCTTAAGAAGTTCACTGTGCGTTTCCATTTCATCATCAATCTGCAATGCTCAATCCTGATTACACAAAAAAAAAAACAAGAAGAAGATCTAAACCCAAAAGAGTCTGCAAACTTCAATTCTCAATCCACCATAGGGCCAATGAGGAATGGTCGCAAAGAAATGACATCAATGTTTCACAACTTAAGTCTTTTCATTGTTTTGGACTCAGATAAATCAACATATCCACTCCATTGAGCTCCATACAACAATTTGATTAAATTAATAATTTTTGCAATTCTTTAAAAACAAAAGTTACACAAAGCAGAAGATTATGACAATCTTATATTCTATTCTTTTTCAAATCATTTTCAGTAACAAAACAAAGCATAGACAAATATATGAAACAAAACTTAAAGACATTATTATACCTTCTTCACTTTGCTAGCCAATGAAGTCAATTTTTCCTTCATAGTAGGATCACTTTCCTCATTTGCCCGTGTTCGACACCGATTATAGAAGCCTTCTCTGTACTTGTTCCACTCCTCTCTAAATACCAAATACTTTCTCCATTCTTTCACTCTAGGCTTCTCATTCAGGAACACATCAATAATCTTATCACAAAATTGAGTTAAAGTGTAACCCTCTACAACTTCCTTCTCCACTTGTTCTTCTACCACTTCAGCATTAGCTACGGCACACACTTTAGTACCTACACAATTCAAAGAGACTGATTAAAAATAATCCAATAAATACCATACCCATAACCCCACACAAGCAAAACGCTATATTTTGTTCTTGTTTTTCAAAAGTATGGAATACCCACTTCAAAAAATAAAAAATAAAGAAATGTGGAGTAAAACTCACTGGTTTTGTGGCCAAAAAGAAGAGTGCTTGGCTTGAAACTGTGACATGTTCTTCCTTGTATGTGCTTGGCAGAGGAAGAGGACATGAAAGGGGTTTTAAGAGTTGTTAAAGGTGATTTTTCATTGTAATATGAGAAAGCGAAGATGTTGTTATTGTTGTTCTTCAAAAGTGAAGGTTGAGTTGTGGAAATTGATAGCTCAAAACTAAAAAGCTTGCTCATGGCTTTGTTTCGCAGCTCTGGGTTGAATCGTAGGAGAAGAAGATATATTTATGTTTTCGAACAGTAGATAAAATCATCAAGCAATTTCACAGAGTACCCTTCTTCTTCGTGAAATGTCACTTTTAAGAATCATATTAGCAAAGGTAAATTGCTCGCACATCCCTGATATTAGTGTTTATTTTACGCATATAAAACTTTCATCCAAATTAACGATCGATCAACTTTTATGTATAAAATGTCTAAAATACCCTTAATCAATTATTTTAATATCGTTTTTAAAAATACAAACAACTAAATCAATTTTTTTTAATTATTAAATAAAATTTCAACTCAACTGATGGTGGAGTTCCACTGGCGATGGCTGGTGGAGGATTTGCTTCTTGCGGATGAGTATATCGTCTCCGTGAGGAGGAGCATATTACTCCTCACGAAGGAGCATTGATTTGCTCCTCCGTGAAAATCGATGCTCCTCAAAACAAACAAACCCTTCAAAACACAAATTTCACGATAGCCAAACCTCAAACCACAAATCACAAATCTCCTAACAAAATCACAAAAAAGCCCCAAATCCCAAATCCCAAATCCCAAATCTTATTCACAAAAGAAAAAAGACACCCAATTTAAAAAGTTTGAAACACCTATCTATGGGGATTCACCCATTTTATCACAACACAATTATAGACATGAGGTACAAACATAGAGATCAAATGATGAATTAGACCTGACCCGGTTCAGGTTCGAACCGGAGGAACCGGAACCGAAACCGAAACCGAAACCATTTTTCCGGTTTTGGTTCCACATTTTCGGAACGGTCGGTTCCTTTTTTTTTTTTTAATTTTTTTTTAAATTACCGTTGCCCCCCAACGGTCTGTTGACGTCAGCAGGCCGTTGGGGGCTCCAACGGCTGCCTTTCAAAATTTTTATTTTTTATTTTTTATAAATCCCCCCCCCCTATCATTTTTCCTCACAATTCTTTCCTCCCAATTCTCTCTAATTCTAATTTCTCTCTCAATTCTTCAACTCTCCAAGTTTCCAAATATTTAATATTGTCAATTAGTAAGTTTTTAATATTTATTTCAATTTCATTTGCAATATATTTTATTTCCAATTTATTTTATTTCCGATATATTTTATTTGTAATTAATTTTATTGCCAATTCTAAATTTCTAATTTCTCTTTCTATTCTCCAACTCTCCAAGTTTCCAAATATTTAATATTGCCAATTACTAAGTTTTTAATATTTATTTCATTTGCAATATATTTTATTTCCGATATATTTTATTTGCAATTAATTTTATTTGCAATTCTAAATTTCTAATTTCTCTCTCTATTCTCCAACTCTCCAAGTTTCCAATTCATTGTCAATTACTAAGTTTTTAATATTTATTTCATTTGCAATATATTTTATTTCCAATTTATTTTATTTGCAATTTTGCATTTAATTTTATTTGCAATTAATTTTATTTCCAATTTATTTTACAATTCAATTTTTAAATGGCAAGTGGAAGGGGTCACGACCGTGACGGTCATAGGCGTTCAATTTCGATGAGAGGTAAGGGTCCTATGATCGATAATCTCGGTCGTGACGACACCGCCTATCACGAGTATTTGCAACGCCGGGCCTATGCTGAAGACCTAGGTCTAAACTCTCATACTCCCCCTCTAATAATTTCAGAATCCGATCCCGATGACCCCCACCCCACCCGGCCCCAATTTGACAAGCCAGTCAGATAATATGCCTTATATTGATAAACCTACAGATTTTAGATTTGATCCACAGGAAGTTCAGGAACCAGGAGAGCAAGAAGATCTGATACAGAGGCAGAGCACATCTGATCTCTTCACAAAACATATGAAGAAAATTAGGCAAGAAGATGAGAGCTTTGTAGTGGCTTGCAATTACTGCAGCAAAATATATAAGTGGCATAAATTTGGAGGATATGGCAGTTATCGGAAGCATATTTTAGCTAAACATCCAGAAGCAGAGACTAGATCGAGGTCACAAACACAAATTCCCAGGTACGCTACTCCTAACCAACAATTATTTCGTTATACTGATGAACAAAATAGAGAAGAATTAGCAAGAATGGTAGCAGTAGAACACCTATCATTCAGTTTTGGTGAAAGGGTTAGTTTTGTTAATTATTGTCGAAAAGCATTAAACCCTGCTGCATGCCGTGTTCCTAGAACCATGCTCACATCAACACTTGAAAAGATTTATTTAAAAGAAAAAAAGAAGTTAGAAAGAATTTTTGACAAATATATCGGTCGTGTTTCCGTATGTGCCAACATATGGACTGACCATTGGAAATCGCATTCATACTTGGGTGTCACTTGCCATTTTATGGATGATACATGGACTATTCAAAAAAGAATTATTGCATTTAGAGTTTTTGATGATACACACACTGCTCATAATATTTTTAGACAGCTTAGAATTATTTTTGCAGAGTATAAAATTGAAAGCAAAATTTTTGCAATTGGTTTTGATAATGCTTCTGCCAATACCGCTGCTATTCCATCTTTACTTGATTTATGCAAACCTTATCTTGGTGGTACATTTTTTTCATCAAAGATGTGCATGCCATGTTTTAAATTTATGTGTTCAAAAAGGATTAGAAACTCTTGAACATTTTATTCTACCTATTAAAAAGACTCTAATGTATTTGTGGAAACATTCTTCTACAATGAATGCATGGGTAAAATATTGTAAACAAAATGGTAGACGTGTCGTTAGATTTTCTCGTGATGTTCCAACACGTTGGAATTCTACTTATAAATTGTTTGCTCAAAGTTATGAATATAGGGATTTATTAGTTTCTTTTATTCAATTTCATGTTACCCACCTTCAACTTTATCAATCACATTGGGATGCTTGTTACAACGTTTTCAATTTGTTATCCATCTTTAATAATGCTACACAAAATTTATCTGGTGTTTATTATCCTACAACTCATTTATTTATTTTTGAAAGTATTAATATTGCTGGTGCATTTTGTCATTGTGTATCCGACATATCAATAGGGGAAGCCGTTCATGCTATGAAGCTAAAATGGTTGAATTATTATGCGGAGATTCCAAATATTTATTTGATTGCCATGATTTTTGATCCACGTTGTAAATTAGAGAGTATATCTTATTATCTAAAAGGTTATTATGGGGTCGAAGGTTTTAAAATGAAATATGATATTGAAGCATGTTGTGTTAGAGTTAAGAAATTATTGTATGATTTATATGATGAATATTTGACAATTTATGGATCGTCACTGAACTTAGATATTACACATACACAAACTACATCTCAGGCCCCAAAATCCTCCTCCTCCGGATTTATAGAGTTAGGGTATAGTATGTTATCCAAAAAATCCAAAAAACCTAGATGTGCTTCTTCATCAAACACCGATAAGTATTCCGAGCTGGAATCTTATCTAAATACTCCTTATGAGTTTATAGAAGATGCCTTATGAGTTTATAGAAGATGCGCCAGGGAAAAAATTTGAAATCTTACAATATTGGAAAGAGCACGCAGTGTACTATCCAATCATGGCTATGATAGCCAAAAATATTTTTTCAACACTAGTTTCTACAGTGGCAGTGGAACAAGAGTTCAGCGCTGGAGGAAATATTCTAGATGAACAGCGTTCTTGCTTAACTCCAAAATCACTACAAATGCAAGTTTGTGTAGATGATTAGACAAAAGCACAATACAGACAATAAGAACTTCAACAAGACCCAACATACGACTTCTTCAAAGACGACGAACCTGATACAGGAGCAGTGGGGCCAGAATAGCAGATTTACAGTACAGACTACAGAGTACAAAGTCTACAGGGTATAGACTACAGAATACAGATGGTGCCAAACATGCAATAAAGGGTAAGAGAACTACGTGGCCTTTGATTCCTCAAAATCCCCCAAGAGGATACGTAGGCAACTTAATTGTGGTAAAAATTAAGTGCAAGGCTAATAACTTTACATTTATTTTTAGTTTTATTTTAATTTAATTTTGTAATTTGTCATTTATTTATTATCGAATTTCGGGTGACCTAATTCCCAAATACCCAATGAAATGTAATTTATAATTTGTCATTTTGTTTATTTTTATTTTTATTTAATATTGTAATTTGTCATTTTGTTTATTTTTCTAATATTTTATTTACAACTACAACTTACAATACAACTATACATTTATACAAGTCTAAATTATTATTTTTTTATTAACAAAGGAAAAAAAAAAAAATTTCCAGTTAAGAACCGCCGGTTCCACTCATCCGAGGAACCGGAACCGCCAGTTCGGAACCGGAACCGGAACCGAACCGGAACCGCATCACCCCTAGATGAATGAGCCATCTATTATTATTATTTAAATAATTATTCATAATTTTTGACCGAAAATAACTAACAGCAGTTTAGATTTTTGTAATTTTAAACAAAACATGGAGTTCTGTTACCTCCAACAATAGAGGTATGTGACCTCCAATAATTAGTGGTGGATGCAAGTTGGATTAGTTTCGGTTTTTGGTTGAAAAAGTCCATAGCTCGTATATACTTGGTTTTCATTTTTTTTTACTGACTCACGAAAACAATTTGACTCAATCTCATTTGAACCTACTTTTTCCTGTTTGAGTCAGTTCGGTTTAATACAGTTTTAGACTTGATGGGCCATATGAAAATTTTACCTACATTTTTAGAGTGACTATATTAGCACCCCTCTTAAACTATATGTATACAAACCTATATATTATATTATTATGATATTCAATATTTTGAGAGTTAACTGTTTATTAATTCAAATTTTAAATATTTGTAAAAAAAAGTTAAAATATTATATAATTACTATTTAAAATAACGGGTTTTTAGCAAAAATGCCATATTTTAGGGGGCAAATTGCATGTGCCCTATAATCACAAAATCATTTGCAAAACACCAACGCAGGTTGGTTCTAGTGGTTCAGCACTCCTTCCCCTTAAGCAAGGTCTCGGGTTCGAGTCTTGTGAATGGAGAAAACCTGCGCTGGGAGAGCTTTACCCCTTAGTGGGCGGACCCGGCTCGAAACCGGATTAGTTGGGGTCAGTGGGCCTTCGGATACTGGTGCGTTAAAGCAAAAAAAAAAAAAAAATCATTTGCAAAACCACCTTATTTTACCCAAAATGCCCTCACAACACCACATTTATTAACCTTATTTATTACTTTTACCAATCAACTTATCAAAAAAAAAAAAAAAAAAAAAATGAACTAAACATTATCTAACCATTTTCTTACTCTACACCTCTTTGTTCCCTACACTTTTCTTTTTCAATTTTAGGTTTTAAAATTATCAGAGAATATTATATAAAGTAGTTTGAAGGTAAGTATTACATTTTAAGTTTATTTTTTCAACCTCATAATCCTTATTTTGTTGGAATTCACATAAATAGATCAATAGGGGGTGTGTAATAAAACAATGTATGAATATGTATAACTAGCTAAAATAAATAATATATTTGTTTATATTTATTTTATAATATATTTATATATTAAATATTTACTCAGTTTATACAATTCGATTTTTGGTAAGGTAAAACCATCCATGACTCACATAAACTCGGTTTTTTTTTTTTTTTTTTTTTTTTAATAAATCAGATTGACTTGTCTCAACAGGGAGACTCAATTTGAACATATAATTTTAGTTCGGTTCGATTCGGTTTATCTCGGATCGTAAAACTATACCCACCCATTTTCAATATTTTCAAATATTTTTTTTATTTATTTAAAATTCATTATGATGGACTGCAAATCTGCAATAGCCTCCAAGTCTCACATAGGGATGTAAAAAAAAAAAAAAAAAAAAAAAAAAAAAACCCGAACCCGTGGGATCCACCCCATCCTATCCCATACCAGATGGGATTTTATCAAAATAAATGGGGTCGGGATGGGTTTGGAGTTGATTACTACTCCCTGATTCTAAAACGGGGTGAGGTTGGGATTTGTTGTCCCTGCTCCGCCCCGCCCCGTCTTGAACCCGTTTAATATTTATTTATTAATAATATTACTATTTAATCAATAAAAAATTAAAATATATTATTTTAATTAGTACTATTAAGATATAAAAAAATTTAACATGAATTTTGTTATCTTCAAACCTAATTTTTATTTAAGTTAAAACCAAAAAAATAAAGAAAAAGAAAAAGAAAATTTATACAAACTTGGGGAGGGGTGGGGCGGGTTTGGGGCCACCTCCCGCCACCCCGGAAATTCTTCTACCCCGATCCCGATCTCGGCCTTCAATAATGAGTTTGGGAACAAATAATTTTGTTTGGGATGGGATCGATCAGGATTTGTTATCCTCGCTCCGACGCTTTGAACCCATACCATTGGCATCCATCATCAATTGTAACCTTTATAAGAACTTTTATGGAGTTTGCTATTTGTTTCCAATCACAAATGATGAGACTGAGTAAAAGCAATACAAGTCAAAAATCTCATCAATATATTATCAGGACAATGAGAATAATATAATAGCAATATCAGTTGCAGTTTTCAAAATTATATTATGCAATTTGATGGAAAAATGGTTTTGAAAACCCATTTTGAGGCTCTATTTTGAGTGAGACCAAGATCATTAAAATGATAGGTCAATGTGGATTCGTGTTCTCCTCTGTCAGGACGTTGAAATAATATACTCATCTTAAAATGGTGAATAGGTGAATAAAAAATTGATGCTCAAAGTGAACCCGTTGAATTGGAAAATAATGAGTCCCACATTGATGGAAAATAAAAGCATGGTCAAGTTTATATAATATCACTTGTATAGAAGCTTGCAAGTAAGTGTAGAATAGAGGCTCTCTCTCGTGTGTGGAAGGGGTGCAGGTCACGGACTGCTCGTTCAATGACTTGTATACGAGCGTGTCACAATGGTTTGAATATGGTTAGACCCGATATTCAGTTTGCTTAAGGACACTCTATGAAACAGAAATTTACGATTGACAATTATAATAGTAAAAAAAAATGTTTATTTAAAAGGAAGTCCGGAAGTTGAGATATTTCCTTGATGGGGTGTCAAAAATATTTGTTTCTAAAATCAATGTTGGAAATGTGGCTGTTTTCTTTAAGAAATTATCTTTAATTTATTACAATCACAATGTTTAAAGGTGCTTCTTGGAAATGCAGTCAATGGATATATGAAGCATGCAAATTGTCCCAAAGTTCCAAAAATTCATATGCATACTTGTATAGATAATAGTCCAAAATGGGCAAATATGCAACATTCTGTATGTCGTTTGCTTTTTAACATATCTAAGTTGAATTTCACATCTTTATTATAAAAAATAAATTAAAAAAAATCATTCAATCACCCATAGGCCATAGTCCATACACGATTAATCTTCAAAATTTTGAGGTAAAATGATCAATCAATTAGCTGATTTAAATAGCAGTACGTCCTTCACACACATATTAAGATAATTATTTGTGCCAAAATTTCAAATGAAATAAATTTACAAAATTATACATATTCTTATAACTTAAATTTGAATTTTTTAGCACATTCATTTTTAGTACACGGGGTGTATTGTAAGTCTACAACGCTGACCTCCCTGGTATGAAGTTTGAGTATCATCGTATCTATTTTATAAGTACATGTGAACCGTGAAGAATTCTTTTTACAAATCCCCGATATTCAATAAACTATGCATTGATGCTAGCACATCTCATTGACAATTCTACACATGAATCTAGTGAGACTGCATTTACTTAATATTTTCAAGCACGGATATTATATCTCCATGATTAGGTGCATCTAAGGACTAAAATATTTTCATCCCTTTATGTTGGTCTGTGCACGTACGACAAGTCATGTTTGAATAGAAATTATCAGGACAGTTCGTACTCGATAATTTATTTAGTTTTGATTAATTATCCTATTTTATACTTACAAATCTATGTTGATCGATGCATTCTTGATTTTTAATATGATGATCCATGAAATTAACCTAGACTTTTGTGATCAAGTAACAAAACTAGAGTACTGAACCGTATTAGACTATGATGATGTTTGTGTACATGGTAACAGAAGGAGTACGACGAAGAGACAAATAAAGATGAAGGATGGCTCCGCCTCATTATTTTAAACTTGATTTTTTTTTTTCCATTAATTAAAACAAAATAATAATAATTATAGATGACTAATTGACTACCATCAACAACCACAAGAGAAGAATAATAATTCTAATAAACACAATTATTTAATCTTACAATGACAATGCTACACATGAAGATCCAAAAATATTGGATGAAGCCATGAACTGCAAACATATGAATAATATCTCGAAATTTGGATTGAAGAGTACTAGGGGAATCCTGTGTCACACACTAAATCCAAAAATAAAGGATGATGAATCCAAGAACCTTTTTCTTCCTTTCGATCCAAACGACTTGAACGGATTCTTCAATGAAGACAACTCCATTTAAGCTTTGGAACCTCCCCAACCTGCCCCACAAGGCACAAGCTGCACAATTCTTTCCTCTTTTAATTCACCGGTCGTCACCCCCATCAACTCCAGTTTAGGACACCAGAAGAGCTCTTTGTCATAAAAATGGCGCATAAAGATGACACAGTGATTGATATAGGGAATAGGCAGGTAAATTTCACAGGTGGGCTTGAGTTTTGTAGCCTAACATACACAGTTACAAAGAAACAGAAGCTTGAAGGGAAGTGGTTGAGCCAAGAAGTTGACTTGTTGCACAACATTACTGGTTATGCACCCAAAGGGAGCATCACGGCGGTCATGGGGCCAAGTGGTGCTGGAAAATCTACATTCTTGGATGGCATAGCAGGGCGGATTGCGAGTGGGAGTCTCAAAGGGAAAGTGTCTTTGGATGGCAAGGAAATGAATCCAAGCTTGATTAAAAGAACTTCTGCTTATATAATGCAGGAAGATAGGCTTTTTCCAATGCTCACTGTTTATGAGACTCTGCTGTTCGCTGCTGATTTTCGATTGGGGCCAATTTCAATGACGGATAAGAAACAGCGAGTGGAGAAGCTGATCGATCAGCTTGGTTTAACTGTAAGCGCTTTCAAATTCAAACCTCATTTGGCCGTAGCTTTTAAAATAATCAATGTTATCTACGTTGATGAAATATTCTGTTGTGAAGCTAATCACTTCACTAGCAAGAAAATCACTGACAATTAATGGGTTTAATTTTTTGATTTGTAGTCGGCAAGAAACACGTTCATAGGTGATGAAGGGACTAGAGGAGTGTCTGGTGGTGAGCGTCGCAGAGTTTCAATAGGTGTGGACATAATCCACGGACCATCTTTGCTCTTCTTGGACGAGCCTACTTCAGGCCTAGATTCCACCAGTGCTTACAGTGTGATTGAAAAGGTGCTTGACATTGCTCGCACTGGTAGCACTGTAATTCTCACAATCCACCAACCCTCATCAAGAATTCTCTTGTTCCTTGATCATCTCATCATTCTGGCTCGCGGCCAGCTCATGTTTCAAGGATCACCAAAAGATGTCAATCTCCATTTGAATCGAATGGGACGAAAAGTTCCTAAAGGCGAGAATTCGATTGAGTACTTAATTGATGTGATTCAAGGATATGATCAATCCGAAATGGGAGTTGAGGTGCTTGCTCAATTTGCTCGAACGGGTATGAAACCACCACCATTGTCCGACGAGGAAATGTCTATTTCCACTGTTGCGCCATCACCAACTCCAATTCATCCTCGTTCTCACCATCTTGATGCTCTAGCCAAGGATGGAAAGCGCCTTCACTTGCAAACAAACACTCCTACACCTATTACTGATTTTGATCATAGTGTCAGAAGCCCTTATAACAATAACTCAAAATCATCATGGAGTGCAAGCCACAGTGGAATTGTGCAAACACTGCGGTTTACGCCTTCTCATCAGCGAAATGCTCAGAAAAGTCAGAACCAAATGAGGTAATTAACAACGTTAAAATTGAATCATCAATCATTTAAGTCTTTTGTTGAATGATATTTGTTAGAGTGTTTAAATACTATTATTGAACCCTAGCTTAAGGTTTTACAGTGGTTACTAACAAGATATAGAGCTTTGGTTGTCACAGGAGTCCTGAATTCAAGTCCTCCACATCCATTTGTTTCTGTATTCGGTTAAAGCTTTTAGATCTTATGGTTATTAACAATATGGTGTACGTATGTGCAGTTCATCTCCAGGCTACTACGCATACTCGAGTGAAATCTTGGCAGGGACACCAACGCCTCACAGCAGTGACTACACAGTGAATGAAAATGATTACCTGACTCCCGGTATTGCGCCCAACTCTGCTGCTCAACATCTAGGCCCAAAATTCACAAACAACTTCTTCTCAGAGACTTGGATTCTGATGCGCCGCAACTTCCAGAATATCCGGCGCACCCCAGAGCTGTTCCTCTCTAGACTCTTGGTGCTCACCTTTATGGGAGTAATGATGGCCACGATGTTCTTGAAGCCAAAAAGAAACGTGCAAGGAATCACAAATCGTCTCAGTTTCTTCATCTTCACTGTCTGTGTCTTTTTCTTCTCTTCCAATGACGCCGTCCCTGCTTTCATCCAAGAAAGATATATTTTCATTCGGGAAACGTCACACCATGCTTATAGAGCATCTTCTTACACCATTGCAGGTGTTATCACCTATCTTCCATTTCTTGCGATACAAGCCGCTGTCTATGCTGGCATAGTTTGGAAAGCCTTGAACCTACGAGGGTCTTTCTTGTATTTCTTGCTAGTTCTCTACATGTCCCTCCTTTCAACAAACTCATTCGTGGTGTTTGTGAGCTCAGTGGTGCCAAATTACATTCTTGGTTACGCAGCAGTCATCGCCTTCACAGCGTTGTTTTTCTTGTTCTGTGGATACTTCTTGAACAGCAGTGATATTCCAATATACTGGCGTTGGATGAACAAGATTTCCACCATGACATACCCATATGAAGGGTTGTTGATGAACGAGTTTCAGACCGAACAAGTTTTTGGGCAAAACAGAGCTGGAGTTGATGTGAAGGGTGTTGATATTCTCGAGTCACTAAACATTAAAACAGAGGAAAGAGAGAAGTGGAAAGAGGTTCTTATGATGTTGGGTTGGGCTATTTTCTATAGGATTCTGTTCTATGTCATCCTTCGTTTTTTCTCAAAGAACCAGAGAACATAAAACAAGAAAAACTTCATGCATGGAGAGTAGTGCCAGAAATGGTAGCATTTGAAGTTAGTTGATTTTTTTTTTCTTTCTTTTTTTGTGGATTTTAACTACCAAATATTGTGAAGAAAAGTAATAATCATATAAAAAAATTCCTTTCTTTGTATTATCTTAACACTCCCTCTAGGAGTATTTGGCTCTGTTTTGTTGCAGGAACGACGGATTTCTTTGGAGATTAAAGTAAGTTGCAAGAAGGAACAACAACATCATTTTTGATCATGTGCTTACCAATTTACAATGGGGTAGACTTGTGCTTCAATTTCTGTTTTTGATTTTACAGAAGAAGTTTTCAAAAACAATTAATGAATGGTTTCTATACTTAAACCCCACCAGCTTCTAAAGCTAATCCTTGGAATGTTGGCTTAAGTATGAATGAAAATAACAAAACATGCAAACTTAAATTACTGTGTGTTTATGAACCAGCGGTCAACGTGGTTTGGTGGTAATGTTCTAGGTTCGAGTCGCCATATCCGCAGGTTAGGTGGTCTATAAAAAAATAAAAATAATAATTAGTGTTTATGATGCACAGTCTCTCTTAGCTTAAATAATGTGAACATCCCTCCAGGTTGGTAGTAATGTGTTCAAGTCCCATCATATGCATTTTATAAACACTTGTGAAGAGTTTTCTCTTTAGTGATATGTGAATCGATATTGGACCATGCATATAGTGTTTGATTTTTCCGACATCTGAAAGACCCCTAACATATTCGGTGTAAAATAATTTATTAATATAGATAAAATTTAATATATAATATTTATATTAAGCAAAATGAATTAGCATATTGATTTTAGTCCAATATGATTTTACATGAAAGTTATATACTGTAAAAAAAAAAAAAGGGAGTATATAGTATCAAATTATTAATTCCTTCCAATTCTAATAACATCGCACCTACAAATGACATCTTGTCTTGGTGGTTAGAGTCTTTAGGGTGAAGTTCCACCACCAAGGTTCAATCCTTGTTAGTTGTAATTATTTATCCCACCTTTGACTATAAAATCTCAAAGTGTGGGATTGGGGTGCACTCTTTCAAAAGTGGGAGTAGCCCTCACTCTGATTATGAGAGTTGTAGTCTATATGTAATCTCTCCCCCACAATAGGAGTAGTATTCCGGATCTTGCTTGTAGAGTCTAATCTTATCAGGTTCTGATAATTGTTGTAATTCAAAATAATAATAACAACAA
This sequence comes from Acer campestre, assembly GCA_954870605.1. Taxonomy (NCBI): domain Eukaryota; kingdom Viridiplantae; phylum Streptophyta; class Magnoliopsida; order Sapindales; family Sapindaceae; genus Acer; species Acer campestre. The sequence continues at coordinate 10,369,279 of OX940800.1, forward strand.
ATGCATCGAAATCGAATGATCGAAGTATACTTTTTAGCTTGTGCAACGACATTAGTATTATTTTTTACTTAATTGCCTGCGACCCCCAAAGAGGAGAGAAACATATATTAAAATAAATCAGCATTATTACGTTTAATTCAATCGAATATTCAATCGAATATGCGAATAATTCTATGTAAACATCGACGGACTAAACAACAATACATTACATAAATATATATATGCATTAATTAAAATTTCAAAAGTGATATTATAATTTATAAAATCCTTGCTATATATATACAGTCCCGATCTGGTCAGTGCATTATGATATAACTTTATCAAGATATTGAATGTGATCCACTAGTTTTGACAAGTGAATACACACTTGAGTCAAAGTATGTAAAACGTGTGGCTCAAATTCAATATCCACAAGAAGTTATATTATGATGCACCAGGGGCGAAGCCAGGATAAAATAGTAGGGTGGGCTAAACCAAGTTTTTTTTTTTAAGGAATCTATACTGTACGAAAAAAATTTATTAATCGATTTTTTTCTTCACTTTAGTATATAATTTTTTTTATTGAAATATTACAATAATTTAGGATTTCAGGAGGGGAGAGACTCAAACCGACAACCTCAGTGTAGGTGTGAGAGATATACCACTGAGTTAACCTTATCTTGTCAGCTTTTGTATATAATTGTTTGATATTACAAGCTACGATATGAATTGGATTGTCAAGATATGAAAAAAAAAAAAAAAATACCTATTTAGGCATATCTAATTTATTTACTTTTTATAATTTTTTTAGGTTAAAATCAATATTATAAATGAATCATGTTTGAATAAATTCAAAGACAACAACATGATTTGATTAAAATTAGTATTTATATGCTAATCCCACCAACTACTGGCACATTATAAAATATCAAAAGAAAAAAAAAACTTGGAAGATCAAAACTTTAACTACTTTAATTAACTCTTAAGAGTGAGACATTTTGAGAGAATGAAGAGGTTAAATTTAGTTAGTGGCTTAGTGATTCACCGTTTGAAAGTTGTGTTTGAGCATTCAATAGTTTATTTTATATGTTTGTTTTATGTCTGAAACATTTTATTTTAATTAGAATAATTTGATAAATATAATTATAAAATATGGGTAATTAGTAATAACCTTCAATTTTTTTCCAAAATACCAGCCTGGGCTACAGCCTGGGCTGTTTTTCAAACACCTCCGCCCTGTGATGCACTGACTTGAATATATATATATATATTATAGGCGGCTATACCAGTATACCTATGGATTCCTTCCCATAGTATTAGATTATTAGATAGCATTATTTGTATGTGAACTAAAATATCTATTAAATCCTTTTCAATTATCTAACCGACCATCAGCATTTTTGAGTTTCTTCTTCTTTCTTATTTAAATGTGTTTCAAATTTCAAAAGCATCTTTTATATTTGGGATAATTACCCGGTGACCACCCATTTAGTTGGACACTATCAAAATAGTCATTAGATAGGGATTTCGTTTTAAAATGATCATTTTCGACAAGGAGTATGACACTAATGGTCATTCCGTCGCACTCTGTTAACTTTCTTATGAATTGCCGTTAAATGGATGTGCATTTTAGTAACTTTCTCTAGAATTTTTTACATTAACATTAATATTAATAAAACATAAAAAAGAAACAAAACAACTAGGAAATTACCTTGAATTTTTGGTGTTTTTTTTCCCCCAGGAAACAAATAGTGGGACTAATCGGCGAACTCAACGAAGGCGGTGGCACAGCTCGAGTTACAGTGGATCGTGACGAATCGGGTCTGGAGATTTTTCATGGGTTTTATTCGGGATTTGTGTGCGAGGTACAAGGGAGAGAGTTGGCAAGACAACAAGCTCCGGGAACATGTCCGTACTACGAAGGCAAAGTAGTAGCGATGGATGTGGAGAGACACTACAGAGTCTGCTTCTTGGCCAGTTTTTTATAAGATCAAGCGTAAGTTCTCTTGTACTCTTTGCGCCAGGCGTTTGGAATGGTGTAACCATTCTTTTATCATCATTTTCATGTATTTAAACAGAGCAAATTCTCAATTTCTTCTTTCTTTTTTTTTTTTTTTTTTAATTTGAAAATGGAAATTCTTAAAAAAAATAAACAAACCAAAAATCCAAGGTAATATCCTAATTGTTTTGTTTCTTTGTTTATTTTCTCTGTTTTATTAATGTTAAATGTAAGAAATTCTAGAGAAAGTTACCAAAATGCCCACCCATTTAACGACAATTCATAAGAAAGTTAACGGAGTGTGATAAAACGACCATTAATGTCACTCTTCACCAAAAATAGCAATTTTGAAACTAAATCCTCATATAATGGTCATTTTGATAGTGCCCAACCAAATGAATAGTCACCGGGGTAATTATCCCTTTATACTTTAATAAACTTTTTTTTTTTTTGATAAAATACTTTAATAAACTTGAGAATGGCAATTAGTTGTTGTTCGGCCATATTTGCTTTGGGAATTCATCAAAATACCCTTCACTTGTTCTTTGTGACAGAACACACTTGAGGGTGTTTAAGTAAACTTGGCCAATTATATATAGGGCAAATTGCACAAACTTCTTTGCAAATTTAGCGTAATTGCAAGCATAAGGATATTTTTCCCATTATTGCATAAACATCCCCGACCATAACTGGTCATCCGTTAAATGTTTAGGATTGTTTATGAGTTGATGATTGTATTTTGAGAAAGATGAAATTAGGAAGAGATGTTTGAGTCATGAAGATGAAATTGGGTGATGTTTGGATGTTGAACTTGGTTTTTGAAATCCAAAAATTTGATATTTGGAAATGAGAAAATGCAAGAAAATTAAAGGAAAAATATTGGAATCTGAAGTAGACCGTTTGATGATAAAGATTTTTATTTATTATTTTTTTTATTAATAGTTTAGATATTAATTTTAAAGTAATAAACTAAAAAAATAAAATAAGTAACAAATGATATTTTAGTTATTTCAGACTAACAATGTCGTCAACATTTAAAGTAGACAATATTCAATTGAAGGACTGTTTGTACAATTATAGGCAAACATTTCATATTATGCAAATATGCAATTATAGTAAATGTACGAGATGTTTGTGAAATTTTGTCTTATATAATCAGTGAGACGGTGAGTCTTGTGTACAGGAATGTTTGGATAGAGAGGTATGTTCTTTAGATTGGAAATCTTTGTTTCCTTTCTTTAGTGTTAGTCACCTAGATTATTGGAGGTCAAACCATAGGCCTCTCTTGGTAGAGGTTTTGATTAAGGTCAATGGTGAGGATATCAAACGGAAGAGGGCATGCCGATTCCATTTTGAATCGTGCTGGGCAAAAAGGGATGATTGTAGGAAGCTCGTAGTGGATAATTGGAAGGTGACAGGGAGTTTTAGGAGAATGGAAGGTGTGGTAGGGGTAATTTAGAACTGCACAAAACATATAGCGGGGCGGAATGAGTAATAGACGGTCTCTTCGGGATGAGATGAGGAGGTTGTAGATATTCATCGGGAGACAAATTCGGTTCAGAATGGTTCTTAGAGAAATGTTCGCCGTATTGAAATGGAATTAGAGTGTTTAATGGGTGATGAGGAGAAATATTGGAGGCATCGGTCAAGGGTGGAGTGGCTTAAGAATGGAGCTTGGAATACTCGATTTTTTCATTTGAAGGCTACTTCACGAAAGGCTAGGAATACAAATAAGGGGTTATTTGATGAGGATGGTGTGTGGCGTATGGATATGCATGAGTTGGTAGGGGTAGTAACTCGATATTTTACTAGTTTATGTACGTCACTGTGAACAACAATTAACTTGTAAACAAATTCTGTGTTAATTGAGTTGAATGGAAATGAACATGGATCAACCCTTATATAGAGGTTGGAATCCTGACAACTTACATGTGAACACTTACTAACAATTGTGTGCTAACTAACAACTGCTAGCATTATTGGCACATAACTCCCAACTACTAACTACTAACAATCTACTACTAACAGACAACTAAACTTGGTTTAAATCCTACATAGCTCCCCTTAAACCAAGTTTTCCATAACTCATCATGCCCAAGGTTTTCTTCAGTTTTAGAAATGTATCGACCTTGAGCGGCTTCGTGAATATGTCTGCAACCTGTTCCTCGGAACGGCAGTACTCAATCACGATCTCGTTGTCCTTCACCAAGTCTCGAATGAAATGAAACTTGATGTCAATGTGCTTACTCCTACCATGAAAAACTGGATTCTTTGTCAGTGAAATGGTGGACTTGTTATCGCAGTAGATCACTGTAGGAGTCCCCTGTTGATGCTTCAAGTCACAAAGCATACGACGCAGCCACACAGCTTGTGTAGCGCCACTAGCAACTGCAATATACTCAGCTTCCGTAGTCGATAAAGCAACCACCTGTTGCTTTTTCGATGACCAAGAAAATACTCCGGAACCCAGATGAAATGAATATCCGGAAGTACTTTTCCTCTCCTCAATATCACCTGCCCAGTCACTATCTGTGTATCCCACAAGTTCAATCTTATCAGCAGAAGAGTAAAAAATACCATCATCTAATGTACCTTTCACATATCGCAAAATACGCTTGCCGGCTTGCAAGTGAGATTGCCTTGGAGAATCCATAAACCTGCTGATAAGCCCAACTCCGTATGCAATGTCAGGTCTAGTAGAAGTTAAGTATCTTAAACTTCCTACTAGCCTTCGAAAGATGGTAGCATCAACGAGCTCACCAGACACATCTTTCACTAACTTCAATCTTTCTTCAACGGGAGTAAGAATCGGCTTACATCCCTCCATCTTGAATTTCTTCAACATATCACTGGCATATTTCTTCTGACATAAGAATATGCCATCATCCGTCTGACTCACCTCAATGCCGAGGAAGTAAGACATCAACCCCAAATCTGTCATCTCAAAATGACCAATCATTGCTTTCTTGAACTCTGCAATCATATCAGGGTTATTGCCAGTGATAATCAAATCATCAACATACAAACACACAATGAGAATATCTCTCTGTGGATTCGACTTGATGTACAACGTGTGCTCATAGGGACATCTTTGAAACTCATGCTGAATAAAGTATGTGTTAATACGTGTGTACCACGCCTTGGGTGCCTGTTTCAACCCATATAAGGCCTTCTTCAACTTGTAGACCTTCTTTTCTTGTCCCATTTTTACAAAGCCTATCGGCTGGTGAATGTAGACTTCTTCCTCTATCTCACCATTCAAGAATGCCGATTTTACATCCATCTGGAAGATTCTCCATCGATTCTGTGCAGCAAGGGACACAATCAAGCGAACGGTGTCAAGTCTAGCAACCGGTGCAAAAACCTCAAAATAATCAATCCCTGGTTTCTGCTTGTAGCCTTTAGCAACCAGACGTGCTTTATAACGCTCCACCTCACCGTTTGGCTTGTATTTTGTCTTGTACACCCATTTAACACCAATGGGCTGCTTTCCACGAGGCAAATCAGTAAGCTCCCATGTGTTATTCTTCTCAATTGTACATATCTCTTCATCCATTGCTTTCCTCCAACAATCATCTCGAGCAGCATCTTCATATGTGATAGGATCACAATCTGCAAACAGTGCAAAATTCACCAACTCTTCATCAGTTGGGTAGTCGTCATTACTTAGAACACAATCCTGCAAACGAGCTGGTAAGATCCGTTGGCGTTGCGGACGACTGGAAGATTCTGCTGGATGTGGAGTTACACCAGGTGATGGTGTCATAGGGGTAGGTTCCTCCTGAACAATCTCTTCCAGATCAACATTAACATCTGAAGAGCTCTCTTTACCACTAGACCAATCCCAACAACCTTGCTCATCAAAGGTAACATCTCGACTGACAATTACCTTCCCGGATACTGGATTATACAACTTGTATCCCTTTGTCCTCTGACTGTAGCCAAGGAAGATGCACTTCTCTGCCTTATCATCAAGCTTCTTCCTTAAAGCATCAGGTACATGAGCATAGCAAATACAACCGAACACTCGTAGGTGTCCAATACTGGGTTTTCGTCGAGTCCAAGCTTCCTGTGGAGTCTTTCCGAGAACGCTTCTAGTAGGGCACCTGTTCAACAAATAGAACGCACAAGCAACTGCATCACCCCAAAAACCTTTGGGTAAATTCTTCAAGTGTAACATACATCTGACCATATCCATGACTGTTCTATTCTTCCTTTCAGCTACTCCATTTTGTTGAGGAGTGTATCTGGCTGTCATCTGATGATTAATGCCATGCTTCTGCAAGAAACCATCGCAGACAATATATTATGTGCCTCTGTCCGTTCTCAAAGTCTTGATAGATCTTCCACACTGCTTTTCAACATTCGCCTTAAATCTTCTAAAGGCATCACAAGCATCTGACTTCTGCTGCAAGAAATACACCCAAGCTTTCCTGCTAAAGTCATCAATAAAGGTAATAAAATACCTGGAATTTCCATTTGATGGAACCTCCACTGAGCATAAGTCTGAATGCACTAGCTCCAAGGGCTTACTGGCTCTTTATGCCTTTCCTATGGGAAACGGGTCTCTGTGCTTCTTTCCCAAGACACAGGTCTCACAAACTCTTTCTGGAGGATTTATGGAAGGTAATCCTGAAACCATCTTCCTAGATGCTAGCTGTTTCAGACTTCCAAAATTCACATGGCCAAACCGCATGTGCCATAACCAATTCTCATCACAAATCACTGAACTAAAGCAAGGTAAACTATCACTGTTAATAAGCAGCGGAAACAAACGGTTTTGTGACATTTTTACCTTTGCAATTAGCCCCTTCTGTGAACTATTGATGGTGCAAATTCCTTCATGGATCCGTATGTCATATCCTTTCTCCGAAAGTTGTCCCACACTTAATAAGTTTTTATGCAGATTTAGGACAAACAGTACATCTGAAATGGCATTCTGGGACCCATCCTTCAAAGTGATAGAGATTTTACCTTTCCCCATTACTGGCACCGTTGTGTCATTCCCAAACTTCACCGATGAAGTAAAAGATTCATCTAACTGAGTGAACATCTCCTTCTTACCACACATGTGGTTGCTGCAGCCCGAATCCAGAAACCATTTGTTCTTAGCTCCATCTTCTGCCATGTTGCATGCTAGCAACAATGTTTCTGAACGATCACCATCTTCTGCAACGTTTGCTTGAAAATCTTGCTTTCTAGATCTGCACTCAGCCCTGTAATGGCCAAATTTTTTGCAATTAAAACACTGAATCTGAGATTTATTCCTCTGATAGTGTTGTTGTTGTTGCTTCCTCTGCCTATTCCCTGGCTAGAACTGGAAGCATCTCCTTTTCTGTTCTGCGAGTTCCGACCCCACGGTTTTGACTTAGAATTCCTCTGAGTCTCGTCTTTACCTTTCTTAAGACTTAACTGGCTTTGTAAAGCCTCCTCCACCTCAATTTCAGACTTCTCATCCAGACGTTGTTCATGGGCTTGGAGCGAGCCCATCAACTCATCCAACGTCATCGTCTCGAGATCCTTAGACTCCTCGATGGCAGTCACCTTGTACTCAAACTTTGAATTCAGTGTTCGGAGAATCTTCTCTATAATCTGAACATCTGAAATCTTCTCACCATTGGACTTCATCTGATTAACAAGCACCAATGTCCGCGAGAAATAATCTGCCACCTTCTCTGTTTTCGTCATTTGAAGAAGCTCAAACTGCCTCCGCATAGTCTGTAGGCGAACTTTCTTCACTTTTTCAACTCCTCTGTACGTATTCATCAAAATATCCCATGCTTCTTTTGATGAAGTTGTATGTGCGATTTTCTCAAAAATCACCGGATCCAACGACTGGTTGATGAAAAACCTCGCTTTTAAATCCTTCCGAGTTGTTGCAGCATCTGCTGGACCAACCATACCCTCTGAAACAACAGTCCACAACTCCTGGTATTCGAACAAGAGTTGCATCTGGACCCTCCAATACTCAAAATTGGTTTTTCCGTCAAACTTGGGTATTTGTGGTTGTATTGTGTTATTATTATTATTGTTAAGGGTGGCCATTGTAATTTGCCAAGACAATAATAATAATACACAAAAGAACAAATCAGTATATATCAGCAAAACAAAAAAAATCAAAAAGTCAACAGACCACACTTTCAAAACTTCTCCACGACCTCCCTCTCGTTCAACCTCGCGCACGACCCAACACAAACCTTCAACTTCGCTCAACAATTCTCGGTCACAGGTTCACGATTCCGGCGACTTTATCGGTCAGCGACAACGTACTCCGGTCAAGCTATGGATAGCCAACAACCTCTGCTGGTCAACAAGGGCAAGGGTCGACAGATCTTGGCGATAGAAAAGCCAAAAGAATCCGCGAACTTGGATCACTCCGATGTGTCGGAAAATTCGTCGGATCTGGTCAACGGACACTTGGGTTTTGATCTCGGTCGTCTTCTGAAGATTTTGGTGGTGGTGGTGACAACCCACTCTCCCGGCGGTCGGCGGCTTGTGGTGGTGGCGACGACTGACTCCGGTAACTTCTTCTCCTTTTCGTCTGAACCTTCTTCGGCTGGTTCCGAAAAAAATACCTCTGAACCTCTCCTGGTTCAAATCCAGTACCGGTGATCTTTTCCGGCTATCCGATTCCCAACTGGAATCTAGCTCAGATCACTCCCTCACAGTGTATCTCTCACACTCTCAGTTCTCTACCACTCACACTCACCTTCAAGCTCTTCAAGCTCTGATACCAAATGTGAACAACAATTAACTTGTAAACAAATTCTATGTTAATTGAGTTGAATGGAAATGAACATGGATCAACCCTTATATAGAGGTTGGAATCCTGACAACTTACATGTGAACACTTACTAACAATTGTGTGCTAACTAACAACTGCTAGCATTATTGGCACATAACTCCCAACTACTAACTACTAACTACTAACAATCTACTACTAACAGACAACTAAACTTGGTTTAAATCCTACAGTCACAATTGGGTTCTTCGACTGATGTGGAGTATGTGCTAGGATGTGTACAACCATGGCTATCGAAGCAAGGTACTGATTCTTGATTCTCATTTTACATCTAATGAGGTTCGTAGAGCAACTTTTGACATTTCACCAATGAAAGCTCCGGGTTTGGATGGTTTGTCGGGTTTGTTTTACCAAAAATTCTAGTCTACAGTGGGGGATAGTGTAACGAAGGCTTGTTTACGTTGCTTGAATTAGGGGTTGGAGACTGTTAACTGATGAGCGTCGTTTGTGTGCTCAACAAAATGATATTTAAAATGTGTTCGTTTGAAAACCTTTTTTAACAACTTAAAAATCCACTTGGATAGAAAATTAGTAAAGTGGCAAGTAGGATTCGTTCCACAGGGAATTAGAGTGATTAGTTGAACAAATTAATTAATCTAAATGCGGTAAAATAAATCATAAAAATATGGATGAGTGAATGGGTTGTCAAGCCATCAAATATACATGAAAAATAACCCTAATAAACTAATAAAAAAATACTTAACAAATCTAGATAAGATAATGGAATAAACAATTAAGAGAATAGTTAGGGAATTAATGGGATCACAAGTGAATTACGGGAAATGCTTATCAAGCTACTTTAGTGAACGAATCTCATAAATGTTAACCAATTGATTTCTAAAATGTGTTTAGACCATTATTATGAACCCTAAACAACTTCCCACCGCAATGCCTAACCGATTAAGGAAATGAGGTCATGGCGGGATCAGTTAATTACAATTAACGGCTTAGATTATCGTGGTTGATATACCCTCCGACAATCTATCCTATTCACTAAGTTCTCAATCCATCAAGGTTGTCAATCCAATCAAGATTATGTAACAAATTATCTTAAGCAAGATTATAATCAACTAGTGGGTATACATGTCAATTATATAATGCAAAGAATCTAATTATAAAATGAATAGAACACAAATAGAAATTAAAATATATTAAAGCTTAAGCAAATCCCAATCCAAATATTCTCACATCAAAACCCTAGAAAGGGGATTTAATTACACATATTACAATCAAAGGGAAGGCAAGTAAAAGATTAGGAAATCACCCATGGGTCTCCTTTTGTAAGCTTGATCCTTTCCTTGCCTTTGATGCTCCTTGTGTAAAGAGTGGATGATGAGGATGTGTCTAGATGGGTGGAGTGAAATGGGAAGTGACTAAGGAGATTTGTGGAGAAGATGGGAAGAAAATGAATGATTAGGGGAGGTAATCTAGATGTTAAGTTTAGGTAGGAGAGAAAATGGAGAGAAAAGGAATGGTGGAAAAAGGAGGTTTCTTGGTGGTCAAGAGTTGTCAAGAGTTAGCATAAAATGGTGTATTTATATGTTAGAAAAGCTAGGGTATGAAATGGGCATAAAAGGACAAGAATACCCCTAAAAAATGGCTTGAAAAACGTCCATTTTGTTGCTTCTAAAAAGTGGAGGTCGCCATGGCGCGCCATAGGGTCGCCATGGCGACAGGGAGTGCGCAGTAGCTACAAAAACGGGTATAACTTTCTGTAGAAAACTCGGAATCGCAATCCGTAAAAACCGCTGGAAAGTAGACTTCCGGGGCTTTCCGAATATATGTAATCCAAAATGTGGTTCGATCTGAAGAGAGAGATATGCCTATTTGAAGATGAATGATCTGCACACACTTTTTACAATTTCAGCCCCTTTTGCCACCAATATTACTCCAATGCCTCTGAACTTTATAAATACCTGAAAACACTTAATTCACACCATTAAATCATGGGATATTTCCCAAGAATCAAGCAAAAAGAAAAGGAAGTGAGGGCCAAAATCATACCAATTTTGGTTCGATCATTAACGAAACTTTAATAACTTTGATTCCGAAGGTGGCAAGAGGAAAACAGATGGGTGATCTTCAACCGATTAGCTTATGTAAAGTCATTAACAAAATTATGGCTAAGGCTTTAGCTAATCGGTTTATGATGGTGTTGGGAGAGGTTATATCCGAGTCTCAAAGCGCTTTTATGCCGGATCGTATGATTTCAGATAATGCGATCATAGGTTTCGAGTACTTACATGTGATAAGAGTGAAGAAGAGAATGACTGAAGTTGATGTGTTATTGGTATTAACAGATGGGTAGAAACTAGAAAACTGAACAAAGAAAAGGAAATTTTATGTTTCAAAAAGATTTTTCTGATTTTCTTAGGGCTGCACAACATTATCACTCATCAGTATTCAAATTTTCAAAGTGGCTCTCTTTTCAAAAATCAAAACTATCAACTTTTCTTACTTTTTATTTATTTATTATTTGTATAAATATTTAATTGAGTGTGTTAATACTTGGGAGGTTAAACTTTATAAACCAAAGTAAATGGTACTATATGTTAATACTTCCGAATCTCTGTTTCCATTTCTTTGTCTTCTTCACAGATGACCAGATCTAAACTCATAATAGTCATCCGTGAAGAAGAGACGAAGATAAGGAAGCAAATATTCGGATTCTTCAAGCAGCAGTACTCACCATGGTGGTGGATGTCGTGTTTGTGTTCGTGGGCATTAGATATTAATCTTCTCACTCTGTTTTTCTATCCTCTGCTTCTCCTCTCCTATGCCATTTTCCGTGACTTTCTTCTTCTTTTCAAATTCAACCATAAAGGTTGAAGATGAAATTTTTAATCTAGCTAGATTGACCACATCCTGTTTCATACAGAGACATTAATTTGACTGAGACCAAATAACTTGAAGGGCAACCAAGTTGATGACTGAAGTTGATGTGGTATTAGTATTAACTGATGGGTAGAAACTAGAAAACTGAACAAAGAAAGGGAAATTTTATATTTCAAAAATATTTTTCTGATTTTCTCTAAGTTGCACAACATCATCACTCATCACCATTCAAATTTTCAAACTGACTCTCTTTTCAAAAATCAAAACTATCAACTTTTCTTACATTTTTTTATTTACTATTTGTATAAATATTTAATTGAGTATGTCAATACTTGGGAAATTAAACTTTATAAACCAAAGCGAATGGTACTATATGTTAATACTTCCGAATCTATGTTTCCTTATCATCGTCTTCTTCATAGATGACCAAATCTAAACTCATAATAGTCATTTGTGAAGAAGAGAAGAAGATAAAGAAGCAGAGATTCAGATTCTTTTAGCAACAGTACTCACCATGGTGGTGGATGTCGTGTTTGTGTTCTTGGTAGCATTAAATGTTAATCTTCTCACTCTGCTTTTCTATCCTCTGCTTCTCCTCTCCTATGCCATTTTCTCTTACTTTCTTCTTCATTTCAAATTCAACCATGACAATTGAAGATAAAATTTTGAAATCTAGCTAGATTGACCACATCATATTTCGTATAGACATTAATTTGACCGAGACCAAATAACTTGAAGGGCAACCAAGTTAATGGTTGAAGTTGATGTGATATTGGTATTGGTATTAACTGATGGGTAGAAACTAGAAAACTGAACAAATAAAAGAAAATTTTATATTTCAAAAAGATTTTTCCAATTTTCCTTGAGTTACAACATCATCACTCATCACTATTCAAATTTTCAAAGTGGCTCTCTATACAAAAATTAAAAAGATGGTGCTATGACTTTAAAGCTTAACATGTCAAAAGCCTATAATAAGTAGACTTTAAAGCTTAACATGTCATCCGTGAAGAAGAGAAGAAGATAAAGAAGCAAAAATTCAGATTCTTTTAGCAACGGTGCTCACCATGGTGGTGGATGTCGTGTTTGTGTTCTTGAGCATTAGATGTTAATCTTCTCATTCTGTTTTTCTATCTTCTGCTTCTCCTCTCCCCTATGCTATTTTCTCTAACTTTCTTCTTCATTTTAAATTCAACCATGACAATTGAAGATAAAATTTTGAAATCTAGCTAGATTGAACACATCATATTTCATATAGACATTAATTTGACTGAGACCAAATAACTTGAAGGGCAACCAAGTTAATGGTTGAAGTTAATGGTGGCACCGGTCCGGTTCGGTTCCCGTTTCGGTTCCGAACTGCCGGTTTCGGTTTGGGAGGGACCCAAAACCGAAACCGAAACCGGAAAAACCGGTTTGTAACCGGTTTGGCGGTTCCGGTTCCGGTTTTTTTTTTTTTTTTTTTTAACCCAATTAAATAATCAATATTTTAATTCTTCCCAATCATAATTCCAATTTCCAATGAACAAATTATTAAATAAAAATATATTTACATCCATTTTTTCTTTTCTTTTTTCAATTTTTTTTTTCAAATCCCAATTAATATTAATTCTTCCCATTTTTCCCAATCATAATTCCAAATTTTCAATGAACAAATTATTAAATAAAAATACATTTACAACCTTTTTTTTATTTTTTTCAATTTTTTTTCCTAAATCCCAATCAATATATTTACAAACATTTTCCATTGAAGTATTTAAGTAGTTCACAATGTTTAGAAAAAAATAAATTGACATTTATTAATAAATACAACTTTACAATTTCACAAAAAATAAAATAAAATAAAATTAGAAATTGGCCTTGAAGGCTTGAATTCAAATATACAATATTACAATGTAATAAAGTTAAAATTAAAAAAAAAATAAAAAAAAAATCGGCCTTGCACTTAATTTTTTACCATAATTAAGCTGCCTACGTATCCTCCATTAATGTAGAGGAATCAAAGACCACGTAGTTCTTTTACCTTTAATTAGTTGCTCGGTGTTGGAGGTTGGATGTTGGAACGGAATCTATTCACTGCCTTCCGTTCCCGTCGTTTGTTCATCTTCGAAGAAGTCGTTCGTTATCTCCGGCTGAAGTTCTTGTTGTCTATATTTGGCCTTTGTCCAATCATCAACACACGACTGCATTTCAAGTGATTGTGGACACATAGATGATCGTCTTGGGTCCAAAATATTTCCACCTGCACTAAATTCTTGTTCCACAGCAACTGTAGAAACCGACGTTCCAAGAATTTGTTTGGCAATAATTGCCAAAATTGGATAATCTTGTTGATGACTCTTCCACCAATCATGGATACTAAATTCTTCATCTTTAAATTTATGACTGTCTTGTAAATACCGGTCAACCTCGGATTCCGTTGAGGATGAAGAAGATGTTCGTAATTTTTTGGTTCTTTCGGAAAACAGTCGATCCCCTAAACCCCTTAATGTAAATTTTTCAGAACTACTAGTACCACCAGATGTGGGTTGGGGTTGTGAAACCGGCACATTCAAAGATGGAGCATATATTCTAAGATATTCATTGTATAATTCATAAAACAATTCCTTAACGGAATCACAATACTGAAGAACATCAACTTCTAAATCTAAACATTTATGATAACTAGCTAAATAAACCTGCAAATATTCAAGTTTAAAGCGTGGATCTAAACACGATGCAAACAAGTAAATATTTGGAATCTGCCCATAATACTGTAACCATTTTCTCCTCATGGCATCAACACATGGACTCAATTGAGGATCAACATCACAATCATTGAATGCACCAACAATATTAACACTTTGAATAAGAAATGAATGAATAGTGGGATAGTAAACACCAGATAAAGCGACGGTAGCATCATTGAAAACACGTAACAATTCAAGAATTTTTATACATACATCCCAATGGTTCAATTGAAGAGAAATTGAAGGAACATTATAAGTAATAAAAGAAACTAATATTTCCTTATATTCAACACTTTCACAAAGCAACTTATAAGTTGAATTCCAACGAGTGCTAATATCTCGAGAAAATTTTTTGGGATGCATATTATTCGCAACGCAATATTTTAACCATTATTTCTGGGCTTTGTTATGCCTCCAGATATAGTTAATACTATCTCTAATTGGTCTAATAAAACTATAAAGCTCTGTTAATCCAGCTTGAACACACAAATTTAAAATATGACATGCACAACGTTGATGAAATAATTTACCTCCAAAATAGGGATTGCACAATTTTTGTAACATAGGAATATATGCAGTATTGCTTGCAGCATTATCAAAGCCAATAGCAAAAATTTTGTTTAGGATATTATACTCTTGAAAAATGATTTTAAGGAGTTGAAAAATATTTTGAGCTGAATGCGAGTCATCAAAAACACGAAATGCAAGAATTCTTTTTTGCATGTCCCAGTTATTATCCATATAATGACATGTGACACCCAAATATAAATGACTACCAAAATTGTCGCTCCATATGTCGGCACATACGGAAACGCGACCTTGAAATTCAGAAAAATATGTTTTCAATTTGTTTTTTTCTCTTCTGTAAATGGTATGTAGTGTACGTGTGAGAGTGGATCTAGGAACACGTTATATTGCAGGATTTAATGCATTTTGACAATAATTAATAAAATCTACTTTCTCACCAAAACCAAAAGGTAAGTGTTCAGTTGCAACCATTAATGCTAATTGTTCTCTATTGTTTTCAGTTGTGTAACGAAATAATTGATTAGAAGGGGTTGCGTACCTGGAGATTTGGGATTGGTTGCTCGCTGCCGTGAATTCAGATGGGTGAGTTGTTTTGATATGAGACCATAACGTGCCATATCCGAAGTTTTTTCCAACCTTATATTTTCTGCCGCAGTGATTGCACTGGATTTCAAAACCATTATCTACCTTGGTTTTCTTCATATGCACTTTGAAGAGTTCGGACTTCATTGACTTTTCTTCTTCAGCTTCACCTGCAAAAAAAGCATCCGAAGAGGCTGTGGGGTTAGAATTAGATAGATTTTCAAGGGGGGTATTTTGAGCGGGGTCGAATTCGTTGAACTCGGGAATTGTTAGAGGAGGATTAGGAGCAGAAGGGGGATCGGATCCAAATCGATCTTGAAGGAATTGGTGAAAATTCAAATCGTCGTAACTGACGGCTTGACCAATATCTTCCAACAAGTTTCCCATTGGACCCTTTCCTTTGTCCTTATTTCTTGAACTATCTCCCCCACTTGCCATTGAAAAATATGCGTAAAAAATATAGAGTAAGCAAGTAAAAAATATGTTTAAATATTTATTATAAAAAATAAATATAAATAATAAAATATAGAGTAAAAAAAAAGATGATTGAAAAAAATATATTTTTGAAAATATATATATTTATATATATATGAGAGAAAAAATTATATTGTTGGAAAAATATATATATAGAAAAAATTATATTGTTGGAAAAATATATATATAGAAAAAATTATATTGTTGAAATAAATATTGTAAATCAATTTGATAATTGAAAAAATAGTAGATAGTAAAAAATATAAGAAATAATTTATATATGAATGAGAATTAAATAAAATTGTAGAGAGAATTGAGAATTTGAGAATTGAGATTGAGAGGAGTTGAGAGAAGTTGAGAGAATGAGAGTGGTGTGAAGAATAATGAAATATGGGTGGATATTTATAATATAGTAGAGAGGAGTGAATATGCAAATAAAAGAAATAGAGGGGTGCAAAAAGAAAAAAAATTTGGCTGTTGCCCAGTCAGTCTGAAATTCAGAACGGGTAAATTTTTTTGTACACGCTGCCACGTGGCAGTGTGTGATTGGTGGAAATTTTTTTTTTTTTCTAACTGTCAGAACGGTTAAATCAGACGCTGCCACGTGGCAGCGTCTGATTGGTTCCTTTATTTTTATTTTTTATTTAATATTTAACAAAGTTAACAGTAATTTTTTTAAAAGACGCTGCCACGTGGCAGCGTTTGATTCGTTGTTTTTATTTTTTATTTTTTTAAATAATTTAAAAAGGTAACGGTAATTTTTTTTTTACACGTGGCAGCGTCTGATTCGTTGTTTTTTTTTTTTTTTAATAAACCGGCGGTTGGTTTAGGGCGGTTAAAACCGGCGGTTTTTGGCCAAAAACCGCCGGTTTCGGACGGTTTGGAGGACTTCCAAACCGAAACCGGAACCGGAACCAGAACCACCGGTTTTTAACCGGTTTCGAAACCGACGGTTTCGGTTTCGGTTTCGATTTTCGGTTCCGGTTTAGCCAATCCGGTTCCGGTTAAACCGCGGACAAAACTGACGGTTTAACCGAACCGTGGTCACCTCTAGTTGAAGTTGATGTGGTATTGGTATTAATTGATGGGTAGAAACTAGAAAACTGAACAAATAAAAGAAAATTTTATATTTCAAAAAGATTGTTATGATTTTCTCTGGGTTGCACAGCATCATCACTCATCACCATTCAAATTTTCAAAGTGGCTCTCTATTCAAAAATCAAAAAGATGGTGCTACGACTTTAAAGCTTAACATGTCAAAAGCCTATGATAAGTAGAATTAGGTTTCTTGGCAAAGATGATGGAGCGGCTAGGTTTCTCTAGGAAATGAGTGGACTGTATTATGTGCAATGTAACTTCGGTATCCTTCTCTTTCCTTATTAATGGTGAGGTTTGTGCCTCTATTAAACCGAAAAGAGGTCTCTGTCAGGGCGATCCCCTCTCGTCGTATTTGTTTTTGGTGTGTGCAGAAGGCTTTTCTAGTTTGACTCAAGATGCTAATCAAAGATGAGAGTATGCAGGTTTTCAGTGTAGCAGTGGAGGGCCGAATATCTCTCACTTATTTGTTTATCGAAGATAGCTTCTTGTTTACTAAAGGCTAAAGCTTATACAAATGATTACCTTATAGTGAAAAGAATGTTGGCTGTGCATTCGAATGTGTATAGGCAAATGATTAACTTTGAAAAATCAGCTATGTGTGTGAGTCGAGAAGTTTCAAATGAGGAGGAAGATCGATTTGCAACCATTTTGGGTGTTCAAAGGGTCCGTTGTCGTAGCGGTATTTGGGCCTTCCGAGTTTTACGAGTAAGAATAAGAAGAAATTGTTTAAAAATATGAAAGATAGGTTATGAAATAAAATAAAAGGGTAGTGTAGTAGACTTCTTTCGGTGGGAGGAATTTTTTTTTTTAACTAAATGCAATGACTCAAGCTATTCCGACCAATTCGATGGGGTTATTTCAATTGCCGAAAGGGTTAATTAAGGAACTTCATTGTTTGAGTGCTCATTTATGGTAGGGAAATTTAGATAATACAAAGAAAATCCATTGGATGTCGTGGTCGAAGCTTTGTCGTAGAAAATATGAGGGGGGATGAGGGGTTTAGGGATATGAAGTTGTTTAATAAGGCCCTTTTAGCTAAGTGGTGTTGGCGAATTGTTAAAGCTCCAAATTCTTTGGCCGCAAGAGTACTCAAAAGTGCTTAACTTACAAGAACAACTTTCTGGTCAGCTAAGCAGCATTGTAGAGAATCTTTTGTATGGAGGAGCCTACTTTAAAGGTGAGGGTTGATGGAAGCGAGGTCACAGTGGCGTATTGGGGATGGTAGAACTGTTTGTATATATGAGAATCGTTGGGTTCCTCGTCTTTCTATGTTCAAAATTATTTCTCCCTGTGTAAGCTAATATTTTGTTTTTATTAATCAATTAAAGCAACCTTCTGGGGGATGGAATGCACTGCTAATTAAGGCTAATTTCTACGATAAGGATTTTGTATTGATTATGAACATTCCAAACTCAAATGCAATCCACTATGATTCTATAATGTGGCACTATGAGAAAAGTGGAGAATATTCAGTTAGAGGCGGATACATGGCTGCTTTGATAGAAGTATAAGTGACGAGTGCTTCAAGGATGTGGGGTGTCAACAATTTGTGGAAATTGATCTAAGGCCTTAAGATCCCTAGTAAGATCAAAATTTTCGTTTGATGCACTTGCCATCATTGGCTCCCTAGTCTTGTCTGTCTTGAAGGAAAAGGTGTGAAGGTTAGGGTCTATACCCAAGATGCAATCGAAAGTCAGAGATGGTTTGTCATGCTTTGTGGGGTTGTTCGACTATGAAAGATATTTGTAAATCTGATAAGACTTTGGGCAAATTGCATTGTGCTGATGGTGAGAATTTCTGAGACTTCTTTTGTTATTTTAAAGCGATTTTGATGGATGAGGAGATTGTTTTACTCTATATTGTCTGGTGGAGGATTTGGTATGGCCAAAATAAAATTTTTCACTAGGGAAGTTATTTAGAATCTGGTGTTTTGGTGGATTGGTGGATTGGTGTTGTGATTATATAAGTGAGTTTATGAAGGCTAATGATCCAGTTGCAGGATAGCCTGAGTTGATTCCTCATAGGATGGTCAGATGCTATCCTCCTAGTGCTGAATATTTTAAACTAAACACGGACGCATCTTTGAATACAAGAATTGGGTGTGTGGGAATTGGTGCTGTTATTAAAGACAATCGTGGGCAGGTCTTGGCGGCGTCTTCTCAATGGATCGACATGAGCTACACAGTGGAGATTGCGGAAGCAATGACGATGCTGCAAGGGATTGTGTTGGCAGTGGAAACAAGGTGGTTCCGATTGTTGTGGAGTCGGATGCTCTGTCTATGGTTAATCAGTTGGTGTAGAAGTTGCCTATGAGTGCAAATGTCGGTATTGTTGTGCGTGACAAAGTTATGTTCCATGCGGTAAGGTGCTTTCAAATCATCATGTTTCGAGAAAGGCGAATGGTGTCGCCCATTCCGTGGCTAAATTAACTTTAGAAATTGCTAAAGACTTTTTTGGCTTGAGAAAGTTCCTTCTTTTGTGGAGAGGTTTGTCCCGGTTGATTTTCCATGATAGTTTGTTTGTTCCTTGTTTTCCAATAAATAAATAAATAAATAATCAAAAATGACCACATAAATTATATTCATTTTATTTTCACCACATACAAAGTTTTAACAGTTAATAATTATATTTTTTTTTTTAAAAAAAAGTCCATAACTCAAAATTACGAAAATCCCATATAAGATATTTTCTATTTTTTACAAAAAAAAATATATATATATATATATAGTGAAACTTGGCAAAAGCGTGGCATTGTTACATACAAGTCAAAATAAATAAAAATTAAAAATAGTTTTTATATTTTTAGGATTGGTTTTGATAATTGTTAGATTAAATAAGATATGAATAGTTTTTGATAATTGTTAGATTAAATAAGATTAGATTGCAGTTATCCAATCTAATGAGATATCTTTTAGTTATTTCATGTTTATAGGTTTAATTGTATAAATCTTTACTTGCAACAATTAAATAATATGATTAAAGTTTATTCCTAGAATTAAATATTAGTTTATTCTTACATTTTGGAGATTTTAGTTTCTCTCGAAATAAACAATTTCATTTCTTATTTGATCCAATTGTGCATGTAATAGACATCTTGAAGAAAACGTGAAACCTTGACATTTTTAAAAAAAAATTGAAAATTACAGAAACATCCCTCTATATATTTTTTTCTTTAAGGATTTTTAGCATTGCTATCATAGCAATACACACCTAAATAGCAGTAGAATCTCATAACATATTATGAGAAAATTGCTTTCTCCCTTATTGAAAATCTTTTTGTGTTACAAAATCCTTTATATCTAGGAAAAAAAAAATCATATGAAGGGAGGAACAACTCTTGTAATTAAAGGCTCTTATTGCATGAGCTGTAAATAGTACATTGAACTTTAAATTCCAAATAAAAATTAATAATGATTTAAAATAATTTCTAAAAATTGTATGAAATTGAGATATTGACTTACATTAGTTTTTCTTAAAATTTGAATATTTATTCAAAAACCTTAGAAAACGTAGACGGATAAAAAAAATAAAAAATAAAAAAACAAAAAACAAACAAATATCCCCATCTCCGGCGACTGCCGTGAACAAGGGTATTCCTGTTCCGGCTGAAGTTTTAGTCAATGACAGGAGAGGTTGGTGTCCCTTTATTTTATTTTACTTGTAACCAGTATGACCCAGCTGAATACAAAATCCTGAGTCTTGACTTTGCCAACTACCTGTGAACCAATTTGCAAGGCATCTTGGAGACAAGAAGTACTTAAATAATATATTCAAGAATTTACATCAGACACGGAATGTTGTTAAATAACGAAACGAAAGCAATAGGTTCTCGAATTTACGAAAAGAATTTGCTCTAGACACGGGATGTTGTTAATTAAATCACATAACTAATTTATAGCTTCCTAAGAATCCGAATTGGGGTTTTCCTTCCTCCCAGGAACTTTCCTGAAGGAACTTAAATAACTTCACAACTTGATAGAACAATGTTAATAATTTGACCAGGTAATACACTAAATGTCAGGAACATCTAACTCTTTTCCAATCTGTAAAACACACACTTTCCACTCACTTATATATTCGGATTACAACTCACCCCTTTTTGTCTTTAAACCTCACTGGAATTTGACACTTCAATTTGAAAATGTCATGCTACGTTATACTATATATAGTAGCACTATGAGTATAGCTCCAGGATTTATATGTTGTGGTGAAATTTTGTACACTATAATTGCTACGTAACATTTGAATTGTAGACTTATTTGACCCAATTGCATTGCTTTTTCTGGCAAAAAAGTGATGAGGTGATAAGTATGCTCATAGTTATACATGCCTACCAAAGGAAAACTCACTTTATTACTGTTATACTAGAATTACGTTTCTCTTATATTTATACTCTAATGGCGTACATGCAAATCATTAAAGCGAGAGCATACCCAAAACGTGTACCTTAGGAACCAAATATCCAACTAAAAGACCAGTCCATTAGGTTAATCTAAGGATGACACCAACCTCTTGTTTGAACATCTAGAGACTTTACACTGAATCCACTACACAATATAGGTGAGACTGTGTTTACTTGATGATTAGATACATCTAACGACCGGAATATTTTCATCTTTTAATTCCATATTGTAATATTTAGATAAAAGCCCATAATTTATATAGTTTTGACTATATTCTTTTTCATTCTTATAAATCTATGTTGATTTGCATTCTTGATTTATAATATCATCAATGAAACTTAGGCTTTTGTTTAGTAACAAAAGTAGATTAGTTTAAACTGAGAAGCCAAATGCCCTTGAATTTCTATGACTATGATGATTATGATGTTTGTTGTACATGGAAACAGACAGGGAGTGAGACGAAGAGACAAATAAAGATGAAAGATCGCTCCGCCTCATTATTTTAAACTAATTTTTTCCATTAAAACAAAATAATAATAATTATAGATGACTACCCTCCACAACCACAACCATAACAATATTAATAATACTTCTAATAACACAATTAATTAATCTTACAAAATTATAATCAACTTTTGTTATTATTCTAATTTAATGTCACTCTCATCATCATCTTCCTCCCTATGCTCCTGTATTTTCCATCTTTTCAAGTCAAACACAACTTCTTAACCACTTTTTCATCAAACTTTCTAGTGTTCTGATGCCTCCAGGAATGAATTTTAAGTACTAGAAAGCTGTTTGCATGATTTGGTATACTATAGTGGTGATCAATATGCTTATGTTCTAATTTTGAAATAGTGGAGAATTATTGAATTCGGATACGAGGATTGAGAAGCATATAATAAGGCATTGGAATTATGGTAGTTGATAGAAGATGAAGAACATGGTGGTCTGGTTATGAGTTTGATGATCACTCAATGGGGCTCGTGCCATTTACGATGAGTCGATGATGGAGGGATTGGATAATTGGATGTCAAGATGTTTTGAGTGTTTTATCATTTGTCTATTCCTGCTTATACAATCTTCTTGTGCACAAAAAGGTCAGTATATGATATCACAACATAACTTGTTATACAATTATAGATTGCTACAAGAACTCAAATGACTAAATTTCTTGATCAAATATTTAATTTTCAGTAATGTTAGTTTGATTTAGTTTTGTGTAGCTTGATCTTAAAACTAATCTTGTTCTGTTTTAATTCTAAGCCGAAAAATTCCAGGTCAATAGTTTAGGTGTCAAGCTTCTTATGTGTAAAAGATGTCAACAAAATATTAGATCTTCTATGCAGGGATGTGAAACTATTTGTAATTAGATTTTTTTTTGTATGTTATGCAGGATTTTTGAGCATAGCTTGCTGTGCTGATTCAGATTTTACAGATAAAAACACCAATATAAGTTGGTCACCAGATGACAAATGGTACCCAGATAGATCAGGTTGTCACAACGTTGCAAGGCCAGTAGTAAACTATAAGGTTTATGATAAAGTCCGAGACTTCGATACTGGTTCAGGGAAGAGATGTTATAACTTGACAACAATTAAGGATCAAGAGTATCTTATAAGGGGAACATTCCTTTATGGAGATGCAGTGGGAACAAATTTGGTTTCATCTTTCGATGTTTCGGTTGGTGTCACGCCGATAGGTCAGGTGAACTCATCTGTGGACTCTGAGGTGGAGGGGATTTTCAAGGCTACCAATTCATACATAGACTTTTGCTTGGTGCCAGATAAGGGGGATCCTTACATTTCACAGCTTGAACTAAGGCCTGTAAATGATTCAGAGTATCTACAAGGGCAATTTTCTAATGTTTTGGAATTGGTTGCTAGATTTGATCTAGGGAGAAGTAAAGATGAACACATGTAAGCTCTCTGCTTTTTATTTTTTAAGCCAATTAGTGAGGAACAAAAATATTGATCAGCTCAGAAAGAATGCATTCATGTTTATTACTTGAAAGAATTGTTTCAGAAACTAGGCATAGTTTGAACAACATGCTATTAGAGATTTTTTAGAGTGCTCCTATAATTGTTTGAGCCCTTAAAACCGACAACTTAAAATTTTAGGTCCAGTGGGAACTGATATAGAGTTTGGTTTGACCTAAGAGTCCCGAGTCCTAGGTTCGACAACTTAAACTTTTAGATCTAGTGGTAACTGATATAGAGTTTGGTTTGGCCTCAGAGTCTCGAGTCCTAAGTTTGACAACTTAAACTTTTAGGTCTAGTAGTAATTGATATAGAGTTTGGTTTGGCCTAAGAGTCCTAATTCCTAGGTTCGACAACTTAAACTTTTAGGTCTAGTAGAAACCGATAATAGAGTTTGGTTTGGCCGAAGAATCCCTAGTCATAGGTTCGACAACTTAAACTTTTAGGTCCAATGGAAATTGATATAGAGTTTGGTTTGGTCCCGAGTCTAGGTTCAACAACTTTAAACGTTTAGGTCTAATGGAAACTAATATAGAGGGAGTTTGGTTTGGTGTAAGAGTCCTGAGTCATAAGTTCGACAACTTAAACTTTTAGGAGTTTGGTCTAGGAGTCCCAGGTTCCATCCCCACTTGGTTTTGTTTCTGTATTTATTATGCAGTCTGCATTGCATTTGTATTTAACATGCCTATGCTTTGATATGTTCCAGTTTCAGGTACCCAGATGACCCTTTTGACAGAATATGGATGCCAATGCCAACATTGAGCAGTAGCACTAAAACAACCACCATTAAGATATCAAGCAGCACCACCAACATTTCAAACTACAATGCCACTGTAACAGTCCCTCTCCAAGTTCTACAAACTGCATTAACAGACGCTGATCAATTCAGCTTCCTTCACGTGGACCTGGACTCAGCAGACTACAACTACACTCTGAATCTCTACTTTCTCGAGCTCAATGACTCTGTCAAGAATCCAGGTCAAAGGTTGTTTGACATTTACATCAACAATGAGAAAAAGCAAGGAAATTTTGACATCTTGGCTGGTGGGTCCAACTATGCAAAAGTTGCTTTCAATGTCGTGGCAAATGGGTCTCTCAACTTGACATTAGTTAAGTCCCCAAATGGGTCTGAGTTTGGACCCATTTGTAATGCTTATGAGATCTTGCAGGTCCGACCATGGGTTCAAGAGACCAACCAAGAGGATGGTAAACTCCAACACTTTTACAACTTGTCGTCTTGCTTTTTGACTTCCTTTGACGTATTTTTCTTTCTTTGTCCTTAGTGAATGTGATATTGAATGTGAGAGATGATTTGAAGTTATTAAAGAATTGGTCAGGAGACCCCTGTCTTCCAAGTCCATGGGATGGTCTTGTTTGCAACTCCATTAATGGTTCCACTGTCATCACTGAGCTGTAAGTTGGATTTGTTGAAGTTATTAGGGTTTAATTAGAAACAAATCGTTTTCTTTTCTAGTGTAATTTCTGGATTGAATATTAATTTGTTGGGTTCTTCATATTACTTTTGCAGGCATCTGTCTTCAAGGGGTTTAAAAGGGTCAATTCCTAACAGTATCACTAAACTGGCTCATTTAGAGAAGTTGTATGATTCTATTTTCTCTTCTCTCTTGTTGTAGTTGTTTTATTTCTTAGTAGAGACTCTAATTTTCAATGTGTTGCTTGTTTACTTGTTTGTAATATGCAGGAATCTGAGCTATAATTACTTCACAGAGGAGATTCCACCATTTCCAGCATCATCTGTGCTCATATCAGTGTAATTTTCTCTTTCAAACTCAATTTTGAGCTGTTAGCCTGAAATATCAACTTTAGTTCCATCAAATGTTAATATTGTAATGCTTTCAAATGCTGAGAAATTCAACATAAAATTAGAAAGCGCCCAGCTCGTCTCACATAGAATTAGATTCAATTGAAGGCCATCCTATTTTTTTCCCAAACCGAGCCAACACTGGCCATTCAATCATTTTAGTTTTGTAATTTTTCAAATTAGGATGATAAAACAAAATCTAGTACTCAAGTTCTTAAGTTCAGAGGTACCATAGGACTATTCTTTGTTAAGGGCACAATGTCAATTGTTGATTTTCTCAGTCTTCTTGCTGACTACGGAATTAGTCTACAAATTAAAACTGCTGAACATTAGACTGTTGAGGAAATTTGTTTTATATTCGGTTTTTTTATTGATTAATATTTCATTCTCAGGGATCTGAGTCACAATGATCTTACGGGATCACTTCCGGAATCACTTACCTTGCTTCCACACTTAACAACACTGTAAGTTGTTTCATACATGTTGTTTTCTCTCATACCCGTTGGTACTAAATACATCGAGTCTGGTTTGGTAATACGTATTGCCACTTATTCAGTATTTTATGTCTTTACTCCTTCAGATATTTTGGGTGCAATCCTCATTTGGACAAAAATATTCCTTCCACCTTTAACATCTCCAGACTAACCACAGAGTATGAGATCTAATACCTATGTCTTTAAAGTTTCAAGATCAACAAGAGAATTGAAAAATGAAAATAGAGAAAATACAAACAAACAAACTAATGTTGTTGATCTATATTTCAGCCATGGAATGTGTGGGAGTCAAAAATCAAAACGTAAAGGAATCATCATAGGCACTGTTGCAGGCGGATCCTTTCTTTTAACCGTTGCAGTTGGAATTGCTTTAGTTTGCTATCAACGAAAGTTTGTGTCTCGGCCAAAATTAGATGCCAGACAATATCCAATGACAAAGAGTGAGTAAATTGATCTCTTCTTGCTTATTGATCCTTAATATATCTTGTTAGGATGCTAGGACAAAGTTGAGAAACGTGATGTGTTTATTTTTTTAATTTAGATAACAAAGTCAGATTCCACTCAGTCTCAGATTAAGTTCTCCTCTGTACTATGGATCTTCCAAATCCAAAAGTTGTATGTTCTACTGCATGCAGTTTATAGATAAAAGATGCTAGTTTGTGATAGTATCTCGCGTTTCTTGTAGTGAAGGTTCTTGTTGGTTAGCTTCATTTTCCAGTGTAATTTATATATTGAGAGCATGAGTGCAGATGAGAACAATGATAAACTGTTTCATTTATTGCCTAGTTTGATTCGATTAGCTTTCTCAATGAAAGTCTCTTGAAAATGCAGATGTGGTGTTCTCTATACCCAGCACAGATGATGATGTGAGGTCAATAACTATACAGCCATTTTCTATACAATCTATAGAAACTGCAACCTCGAAGTACAAGACAATGATAGGTGAAGGAGGCTTTGGATCTGTGTACCGGGGAACTTTACCAGATGGTCAAGAAGTGGCAGTTAAGGTTCGGTCATCCACGTCAACCCAGGGAATTCGGGAATTTGAGAATGAGGTGAAATACTACTGTATTCAATTTATTTATTAATAGCGTATTTTATTATAATTTTTTTTTGTAAGACAATAAAGCATATCATCCTTTACTATTTAATTGGAACACTGCCTTTATCAGCTCACTGCATTGGAATAATGATTTTATCTGTATCGCCTTTATGCCATCCGATGATTTCTTATCAACTTTATCCTGCAGCTAAACCTTCTTTCAGCTATTCGGAACGAGAACCTGGTACCTCTTCTTGGTTATTGCTGTGAAAATGAGCAGCAAATGCTTGTATATCCCTTTATGTCAAATGGCTCTCTACAAGATCGCCTCTATGGTATGTTTCGTCAGAATCCCTTTCAGCTAATGATTATGTTTTTATTCTTCACTTCCTGATAACCCGTTCTTTAACAGGGGAAGCGGCAAAAAGGAAAATTCTGGACTGGCCAACTAGACTTTCCATTGCCCTTGGTGCTGCCAAAGGCAAGTAATATGGGGATTCAATGTTCTAACTGATTATAGAGTAAAAATTAAGTGCATAAGAAAACTTGACATTTTTGACCTTGATTTGTCCGACTCTCGATATTCAAACTGTCATACTGTCATACTGTGAACAATTAGCTGAGTTTCGACTCAAAAGTAGCAATGTTATAAACGATTTAGTGTTTATTAGGAATCAATATCTACAACTATAGAGATAATCGGCATGCAAATTGTACACTATTTGCTTCTTAATTCAACATTGAGAAAATCAAAATGTTTATAGTCGCTTTTCAATGTTCAGGTTTAATGTATCTTCACACGTTTGATGGGCGATGCGTCATACATAGAGATGTAAAATCAAGCAACATACTTCTGGATCATAGCATGTGTGCGAAAGTTGCAGACTTTGGTTTCTCAAAATATGCTCCTCAAGAAGGAGACAGTGGTGCTTCTTTGGAAGTAAGAGGGACAGCTGGATATTTAGATCCAGAGTAAGCATGAATATCTCTTATATGTGGGTTGATGTTTTGTTGAATGCAAAGTATTGCTACATGAAAATGTTGCTGGTGCTGAGTTTCTTTCTTCGTTTCCTTTTGTTTTTCACCTTATATTATTCAGGTATTATTCGACCCAGCATTTATCTGCGAAAAGTGATGTATTCAGCTTTGGTGTCGTTCTACTTGAAATCATCAGCGGTCGAGAGCCTCTAAACATACATAGGCCACGCAATGAATGGAGTTTGGTTGAATGGGTATGGTCTAACCTCACGTTTTCTGATACATAGAACATTATTCATCAACCTTTTATTCGCATGGTGCCTGAGAAATATCCATTTCTGCTCATGAATTTTGATCGTTTTTACTGTCGAAAACCTGATTAGTAATCTAATCGGTCATTGAACCGGCATTATGAATGTATATTAGCTAGAGAATTCAATCAAAATGTTCTCTAACATCCTGTGTTTCTTGTTTGTTAAATGAAATAACAAAAGGAGATGTTTGCATACAGGCCAAACCCTATATAAGGGAATCAAAGATTGATGAAATTGTGGATCCAAACATAAAGGGAGGGTACCATGCAGAAGCAATGTGGAGGATGGTGGAGGTGGCGTTGGCATGTATCGAGCCCTTCTCTGCTTATCGGCCATGCATGGTTGACATCGTAAGAGAGCTTGAAGATGCTTTGATCATTGAGAACAATGCATCTGAGTACATGAAGTCCATAGACAGCATAGGAGGATACAGTTTTGGAGGGTCAAATCGTTACTCGATTGTCATAGAGAAAAGAAATCTACAACAACCTACTCCAACTCCAACAGATCCATCACCTATTAACACACAAAGCTTGGCTCCCCCAGAGCCAAGATAGCAAAAATGCTTGGAAGAAATGTTCATCAATTTGCAAATCATCATCGGTTCAATCATGTCGAATGATAGAAGAGAAAGTTAGGAAAAAAAAATCCCCACAGCTCTTTTGTTAGAGACAAGTGAACCTTGCTGTTTATTCCATTTATTTTTAGGTTACAGAATCTACTTTTTGTATCAAACTTTGATGGACATTACAAAAATCTTCCTTTTTGAGCTAACTTTAACCTCTAAAGAGACAGACGACGTGTGTCTGACATGGCGACACATTGGAAACTAACCATACCCTATGCACTTATGACTTAAACAAGAAGGTTTTATGAAGTAGACTGATATAGATCTTATGAAACAAGGATCTATATGCCACTAAAATTACATGGATGTTCCTCTCATAACAGGCTCATCCTGAAATAGTTTGAAGACCTTAAATGCAGCATACAAACCAGTAACACAGATCAATCTCAAATCCAGATTAACCAGATCAAATGAAATACACCGATACATTAATCCTCAATTACAGATTACAGGGATCAAGAGAAGCATTCACAACACAGTAAAAAAAAATGTTTTTACATGGAATCTAGATTTATACAATCACAAGACGTAGAGAATAACCATATCCTAAGCATTTATGATTTATCAAAAGATCAACTGAGACACAAAGAAGATTCATTAGCTAATCAAGACAATGTACAAGGTTTATTGAGTAAACAAGGATCTATATGCCATTAAAATTGCATAGGTCATAGGTGTTTCTCTTGTAACAGGCTCAGTTTGTCAAAACCGCCGATCTGAAAAAATAGTTTGAAGACACTAAATGTAGCATACAAAGATATGTTTGTATTACATGAAAAAACAGGTAACACAAGATCAATCTCAAATACAGATCAACCCAATCAAATGAAATACACCGATGACCGATACATTAATCCTCAATTATAGATTACAGGACCAAGAGAAGCATTCGCAACAAAGAAAAAAAAAAAATGGAAAAATGCTTACATGGAATCTAGCTTTGTACAATCACAAGATGTAGAGAATATCAGATAGTGAAAAGATGTGGGTTGGCTGATGCAGTACCCACTTGAACTTCAAGTAGTTCCAAACGACGTTCCAGAGTATCAAGCTTTTCGTTCAGCGATGCTAATTTGCTCTTGGTTGTAGCCTCTATAAGAGAAACAATTAACAAGAAACTCAATTGACTCGCACAAGAAGACTTGACAAAATCTAACACCACTGTAAACACAGATAGAGAAACTCACTAGAACAGCAAATCAAAACTTATCATTGTGGAAGTAATAAGCAAACAAACATTAAATTTCAATAATATGATAAAACATGTAAGGAGATCAGATTCAAGTATGCCAATTTATAAACAACAATTTCAAATGTTAAACCACAGCTAAACGGAAAGATTCCATTAGAGTCAAAGTAATCAATTAGAAACACTCTATTTCATTCCAATTTTGTTTGAATTAGGGCAAGACAGGGCTTGATTTATTTGAGATTGTCAGTCAATATACGTACAATATATTTTTTCTATTTAAACACAATAGAAAATAAAAAACGGTAATAAGATCTGATTATAAATTGGTTTAAAAAAGGGAAAAATGAGAAAAGATCGGGAAAAAAAATACCAAAATGGACGAGGAATTCAAAAAGGCGACGAACGTTGAGAGAAATGTGGGAGATGAACTCGCGATTTTCCCAATCAGCCTGAACAGCTATTCCTACATTTACTGCGTTTGTTATTCCTCCAGCTCTTGCCATTCTTTTTTTTCTTTTCTTAGCGTACCACCACCACCTCCGTCGCCGTCGCCGTCGCCGTCGCCCCCACCTCAAATATGGATTTTTATCCTTATTATGTCAATTTAAGGAATTTCGGGGAGTTAGATTTAGTGTTATAGTTGTTTAGTTGACTATTTTGAACTTCATATTACTTATATGAATATCTACCTACTAGTGTCTTTCAAGCCAAGTCCTCATTATTATTAATATTATTATTATTTCTTTAAAAACAAAACAAAAACTATAAACAATAAAAGGTGGTCGGGATCTTGACGAGATCAAGAACTGCATACGCAATCTGATTTATCGGATCGTAATAATGCATTATATGTGCAATCTGAATATCTTCTCTTTAGTATGGGAACACATGGCACGTTACCTCCTAGCATAAGTGGTTAAGCATTTCTCATCGACATTGGGGGTTAGGTCCCACAATGCACATTTTGAAAGCATTTATGAGGAGTTTTCTCTTCATTTGTGGTAGTAGTATCCGGGCCACAAATGTATTATATAATCTTGGCAAGTCTTGATAATTCTATTGTAATACTTTTTTTTTATTTTTTATTTTTTTTATTTATTATTATTATTTTTTTTAAAGGTGTTTATAAAAATACTTATGGTGAGACTCAAACCTTCAACTACAAATGTGGAACATGCATAACACTTAGGGGCTGTTTGTTTTTTTCCCAATAAGACTTATTACCTCTTATATCTTAAATTAAGATAAATCAGTTTGTTTGTTTTTTCAACTTATATCTTATTTAAAGATATATATGTCTTTTAGAAAAAGTAAGATTTTTTGACTTTTATCTTATTCAAAAAGTGATACAGTAGAGTTTTTTAATAAATTTCCAAAAATATCTTATAACAATTCATATATTTATGATTTTGTCCGCATATAATAAAATACTAAAAATCAATTTTCCAAAAATTCCCAATTTTGAAGAAACCCTAACACAACCTAATCAATTTTATATTTGTAATAAGTCATCTAAAATGAAAAAAACAAACATATCATAATATCTTAATTTTTAAGACTTATCCATATATCTAATAAATTAAGGTCTTATAAGACTTTAGACAAAAAAGCAAACAGCCCCTTAGCAATGATTGTGCACATCTCTTTCACATTGATGGTCAGGGGTTCGAGTCTCATCATACATATTTTCTCTTAATTTGTTGGGAGTAGATATCCAAACCGCACATATATTATCTAATATTGACAAGTTCTGACAGTCCTGTTATAATAGTTGTAAATTGAAATACTTCATCAAAAAATACAGAATATGTAATATTACACACTAATTGCTTTTTAACCTTATTTTCACGAGACATGTTAAAGGTCACGGTTATAATTACGATGATACCCGATAAGTGAAATAATGCTACAATAAATATGTATTCATGTATTAATACAACACAATTGTTGCTTCATTGTAATATAAAGATTGTAAACCCTTCACGTCTATATTGACATTAATACGATTATGGATTTTGATCCATATTGACTTAATGATAGGGGGATTTTGTGCGATTAACAGCATTAGTTGAATAGTAAGCCGCAATGGGAAGTGGTAGGGTAAGTTAGTGCATTTTTCTCTCTTTTCCCCTTAATTTAATTTCTGGATTAGGTTAATGTCGTTCACTTAACATAACATCTGAAATTTGAATGGAGAATTTGTCAGTATGGCTACTACTAATATATCTTCACATAACAAGGTCATAAACCAATAAAAATAAAATTATGGAACCCCATATGTTCCTCCAATAAACATTAAGAAAACGGATGATTATTTATTCCGGATAGCAAAAGCCAAAACATCCTTTATGTAAGAGTTTGATATATGAAGTTGGAGCTCAAGAGTGTGCACAACTTAAATGGAAATGCCTAAAACAACCAAATGCTCAATGTTCTTTTGCAACCCCTTACGCAAAATAACAACATGAGAGAATTCATGCACAAGTTGGGACTGGCTGTACTGGTAGTATGAATCCATATTGCCTCAACAAGGCCTCAGGTGAAGGTTCCCGCCCTCGAAATTCCACAAAAACCTGGATATGATTTCATGAAAATGGTATGAGCATCGGATTAAAGATTGGGAAAACAATCAATAACTACAGAAAATGAACCATCCGATCCAACACTCCAATACTTGTACAAGAGGAAAGACAAAAATCAAAAGGCGATCATCAAGCAAGTCTAACCTCAAGTGCCAGCTTTCCACCTCCAAGAGCAAGAATGGTCTCATGGAACCTGTGTCCTGTATCTCTGACAGCCTGTTCAAATACATGATAATTAGTTTTTCTTATTTGTAACAGAGAACCATAGGGGAGAAGCGCCGCAATGTTCAAGATTTCTTAACTTAACTATCCTTTGTGTATCCAGTTTCAACTATTATAATTATGCCGGATCTGGGTACAATATCACCAGAAATGTACTATCTAGATGGATGATACTGACAAGGAAATTTGGACATGACATGCTCTCTTTCAAGTTAAAGGACTATGATCATTATACCTTGCTGTCATCCAATCCAGCATCCTCAAATGCTGAGAAAGCATCTGCTGACAACACTTCTGCCCACTGCAAAAATTATTACATAGTAAGGAAGAGATATAAAATGCAAGAACGTAATTCATTCGGTCTATCAATAATATATCCAAACCTGGTAACTATAATATCCAGCAGCATATCCACCTGATTCACAAGAATCAATAATTATATAGATATCTTGAGGGAACATTGTGCCTCTGTTAAAAAAACACTGAGAAAATTGAGACATTTTCAATAAACAGAAAAAACCTGCAAATATATGGTTGAAACTGCAGAGGAATATATCGTCCGGAAGGAGAGGGATCACTTCTCCTCTTTTAGCAATCCTTTGAGCAACATCATGAATTGACTCTGATCCACCAGGTACATACTTTGTATGCAGTTCCAAATCTACACTCCCCAATCTTACCTGAAATATTACAATTTAAATGTAGAAAACAAGTTTAGAGTCACCCAAGGTTGAAAATGTCACTTCTTTGAGAATGAAAAATAATTTTAAAAAATACATCAATGAGAAAGATAATCATTAGGATCCATTATGCCCAAAGGAGACTATCACATAAGCTTAAATATTTTCAAAATAGAAATGTGAGAACGCCAACATATTCCACCAACCTGACGAGGAGTAAGGGAGCCAGCACGGAAATTCCTCGCAGAAACCAGCTTCAAATATATGTCTTCCGGTAGACTCTCCCCAGTTTTATAGTTCTTTGCCAGACTCATTAAAGTATCCCTGAAGCAAGAATACATAAAATGTATGATCATTCTACAATTCTGCACAAGTAGAGTATCAAACAAATGAACAACTATTGTCATGATAAATTTTTCTCTATAAAGTTCACATAAGCACATTTTCAATGGTAAAATGGAACAATAATATTAATATATATATATATATGCATGGCGTTACCTTGTATATAAAACCACAATTCAAATATTATTTGTTTATGGATAAAAAAGTAGCACCCAGTGACCATGACTCATAAAATTCAGATTTTGCGTTACTCATAAAAAAAAAGTAATAATAATAAAAAAAAAAATTATGTTACGTCTAAAGATCATAAGCCATATATTGAGCAGGAGCAGAAAAGGATCATGGCATGAGGCCATGTCTAAACATGTAGCATATGCTGAATTTTGCAGCCTGTTTCAGAATTCATTTATTTTTTTCTCCTGTAGTATTTCCAACAAAATAGACAAATTGTAATGTGAAACATCCATAAGGAGTTATGTATACGATTACTAAGGATTAGGTTGGAAGAAATTACCTATGGTAACACCAGTTTTCCATGAATTGTGATGGTAATTCAACAGCATCCCACTCTATCCTCCGAGTGCCAGCAACTAGGCTTTCATCCTGCTTGGTTAACATATGCTGAAGAGCGTGACCAAATTCATGGAAGACGGTCTCAACCTGAAAAAAATGGGACAAATAAACATGACTGCCATATATAAGTGTAGAACCAACTGACCCACATCAGAAGGTTGGTTTTTTTGCAGCCAAGAAGCTAGAACTAGAACTACACATTCCCAGCTCTGTTGCCAACATGGCAAGACCGATACACTTTATCCTCATCAGCTCTTATAGTGCACTTCATTGCCATGGTTCACTTTACCTAGATGCTTAAAGTATAATCATTTTATTACCTCAGATTACGGACGATCAAGACATTCAAGCTATTTTGACCATGATGATGGCAATTTTCATCTACTTGACTACCACCTAGGAATGAATTACCTGAAATCAGCCTTTGGACTCTGGACAGAACTTTGTTGTTTGACATAAATCATTTATTTTCTGCCCAGATTAATACATTGACTTAATACCGAGTTCTAAACAAAAATCACCTAGTATATCAATGCACAATTTAAAACCAAGTCAATCAATTTATAATTTTCTAAAGAGCAGAAAGAAAGATCCGATGAACAAAGAACCGTGTTCATAAATCTTAAAAAGTCATAAGGCTTGGCTTGTCCCCTACTGGTGGTGTTTGATTGCACACTATATTGGCAATAGGTAACCTTGCTGTAGAACCATTATTTGACAATAAACGACTCCGTGAAATAACCCCACTCATCCATGCACCTCCCCTTTTCTCAGATGGACGGGAATATGGATCGAAATAGAAGTAAGCAATTGGACTACTTGAAGAATCTTTGACGCAATAGAATCTGACATCAGTATTCCAAACCTGTTAAAGAGTAAGCATGTTGTACAGATTGTGAATTGAAACTCTATATTACAGCAGCACAGGAGCAGAAATGAAATGGTTGATATATATTACAGGAGCTAGACCATCAGCTGGCTCAATGTCAATTCCAAAAAGAATCTTAGCAAGATTGAAAAGGCCATCCATAACTTTTGGCAATGAGAAATATGGCCGCAGATGTTCCTGTACAATTGAAAACAGAAACCACATAAGTCTTTCCACAGAAAGTTGAGGTTTTATAAGCAGATCAAGGATAAACATAAACAAAAACTTAAAAAGGGGACGAAAATGAACTCTATTCTAAAATAACTACTTGCGTTATTAATTGAGAATTTTGTTAAACAGGCAAAAAGAGCAAGTATCAAGGTTAATTAAAATCCACCAATATATTGCCACAATTGAAAAGGTGAAAATGTATTGATAGCACACATGCATTAGATGACCTAGCAACTTGTGATAACCTAGATCCAAACTGTAGAGAGTCACAAGTCACAAAGTAGCAAGTGTCCAGAGGAGATAGAAGAGAAAGATAAATCACAAGTGTAACCTCATTGATGTCATATTTCGATTCACGGAGCCTCTCACTCCAGAAATTGATGTCCCAAGGTCTCAAATCATCAGCTTCAATTGCACCTTGACCTTTCAAGAAACTTTTAAGGTCTTCCATATCTATAAAGAGTGAAAAAAGTTTGATCAGGCCATCATACAAAGTTTTAAAATTTCTAATTCTATTAAAGCAGAAACAATACAATGCAAAGATCATTTTGCTTCCTCAGAAGATCAAATCTAAGGAGATACCTTCAATCGCATGATTCCAAGAAGCACTGCGTAGCTTTTCTTGAAGCTCTGCTGCTTTATCAACAGTAGCCATTTTGGTTGCCATACTTAACTGATAATATATGTGTCAGACAGCCAACTAAGAGAGAATTTATGTTAATATATGAATGATACATACCTCAGCGAAATTATTGTAATCAAGAAGCATAGCGTTTTCCAACCTAAGCTTCAATATTTGTTCGATTATTGGCGTATTATCTAAATCGCCACTTGAGGCACGAGTTACATAAGCCCGATACACTTCTTCACGCAAAGCACGGTTTCTAGCATGTCGCATGACAGAATTATAACTTGGAGCATCCAATGTAATCATCCATGGCCCATTCTCAGCAGTTGCATTTTCATTCCCCTTGTATTACAAATGAAGATAAAGCAAACGGTAACGGAGAAGACAATGGCCTATTATACTACACTTCAGGATGAAAGGGATCTTTGAAAACGAGAATTTACCATATTTGATGGAAAATACCTTGGACACTGCTTTTTGTGCAGCCAAACCAAGAGCAGTAGCAGGCAATCCTTCAATTTCTTTCTTCTCTATTATTACTTTTTCAAACTTCTTTGTGGCATCCAAAACATTCTCATCAAACTTTTTTGATAGTTTTTTCAGTTCCTGAAAGTCAACCCAAGATATTAACAAAAGGGCAACTAAATATCATCAAGAAAAGCATCATTGGTCACACTCATATTTGCATATCAATATATCAACATACATCTTTCATCAAACACAAAAACATGAAATAAAGAGTTGATCTTTTAAAGAACATTGAAAAAACAAAAAAGGAAAAAGATGAATCAAAATAAGGATGCTTCTTGGGTTTACCATTGATAAACAAATGGACAAACATTTAATTATCAAATACACCAAAGAAGAAAGAAATCTAAAGATCATTGCTAGAATTAGCAGATAATTTTGGACAAAGGCCAGAATTGTTCAATTATTTACCTCTGATATGGAAGCAAATTTGGGTTAAACGGTTACACTTCAAATAAATAAGTGTCTATATGGAATAATCGTTTATAGTCTTATATTAATACTGTAAGAAACAAACCTGCTCAATTTTGTTGAATTGGTCTCGTTTATCATCTTCAAGAGAAACACCAGTAAGAACCGAATCCCTTATGTTCACTGCACAGCCACAAATACAGAACACATCAGGCAAACAAATCAGCAGTAAGCTTCAATATTCTTGCAAAAGAGCCTTACAAATTTGGACAACACATCATATCATGAATTGGTAATCAAGTTTTCATAAGTACAGCACATCTCATTAGCTCAAAAAATGTGCAATCAAGGTTTTGAAAACATTTTTCACATCCAATTTTCAACCATGATTCAGTGGATAAAATGAAGAAAACAAAAAAGCATTGTCCACTTTTTTTCAATTTGATTTTCCTCTTCCTCCTCTCATTCTCATACTATACCCAATTTCATTCAAATCTCACCATTATCTACACATAACATACCAAACCTCATAAAATAAAATAGATATACAAAATCAATTAGTGATACTGCCATGTAATTATTGATCTTTGGGGGAATATTAAAAACCATTATTGATACTCCCTGAGAATCGAAAAAATAACAATAGATGAATCATTTTGGTTTGGTTTATCAGATAATGGATCCATATAATTGGAATAAAACAAGCTAAACCAAAAACCAAAAAAGCAATCTGATTCTTCACAGTATACCAAGATCATATCAATATACTCACATTCAACTACACGTTTGCGAGCTTCACTCAATGAATGCCAATCAGGAGATTCTCGAATAGCTTTGAATGCATTGTAAATGGGTTTGCTTTGTCCCAACCTACGTGAAAATTTCACCCTTTCTGGCTACAAAGAGAAACAATACAATGTAATTGCCAAAATGTTTGGTCGGTACTGGCTACTTCAGATCCTAATGTTGTGCAAAAAGTTTTGAGTTCAAATCTCACTGGCATTAGGGTTTGATTTACATTTAATGTGTGGGCATTACATAGGTAAAATCACCTTTAA
Source organism: Acer campestre (assembly GCA_954870605.1). Lineage (NCBI taxonomy): Eukaryota > Viridiplantae > Streptophyta > Magnoliopsida > Sapindales > Sapindaceae > Acer > Acer campestre. Next base: position 10,407,283 of record OX940800.1, read on the forward strand.
GTTAACCATCGAACCAATTTTATTATTAGAATTCAACAAGAATCAAATAAGAGATGAATTAGATTTCAATGTGAATCTAATTATATACCTGAACTTCTTCAATGGCAGAACGGAGCTCGGGCGTGTCCTTAACAGCTTTAAGATGAATGATCATTGATCATTCCCCAAACCACAAACAAACGATCTATAATCTTCTCCAATGGCTCCACCAACTTTTGCCAAGAGGGCACCACAGTTTTCTCCAATTGGTCCAAGTCATTCTCCTACACACAAACCAGAAAACAAAAACATGAAGAATGATCAAAAGGGTAAAAAAAAATGTTTGATATATAAATACATAAAACAAATAAATGAAAGTGATTCCATACCAGTATGGTCAAAAGGGCAAGAATGCCAGGCCTAACATGCTTGGCTTCAATAACATCAAAAGGAGGGAACTCAAAGTCTTGTAACAAAGGATTGGGTTCAAGAGAGAGATCATTGATAGCAATAGCAGCCATTGATAGTGTGGAAGATGAAGAAGAGAAAGAAAGAGACGAGGTGCTTTGAAGTATATGTAGAGAGAAAGAGACAGAAGAAGTGACCGGAGAGAACAAGAGTGCTACATGTTTTGTCTGAACAAGGCAATAGAGGTAGATGATCTCAAGACTGCACTCTTCGAGTTGTGTGACTGTGACTGAGCAGGAACCAAGTCAACCAACCAAATATGCCTAATGCCTCAAACACATGAACACAACAACAATTCACATTCAAATTTTTCTATTTCTTAAACTGTTTTTTTAGTGATCATATGAATAAAAACTTTAAATTTTTTTTTTAGACATTTAAATTTATGCATGAATGTATTTGGAATGATTAATGATAATTATCATTTGTTTATTATTATTATTATTTATGGATTGCGTGTATATATATATATATTATATGTCAAGACTATTTTTTTTATTTTGGGATTAGTTTTTTTTTCACTAAATTTTATGTAAACCCGCATAATTTGGAAGGCCAAAAATAGATTAAATATATTTGATAGATGATTAATTTAAACCAAATGCAAGCCTATTTTAATTCGCAATTTAAATATATAATTCTTTATTTTTAATTTTATTTAGATATGACTAAGGGGGGTGTATTGGATTAGGATTTGAATAGACAATTTTTGGGTGCAAGGATTTTATGGATTTGCAAGATTATTAGGATTATTAGGATTATATGGACTAGACTTTTAGGATTCTGAAAAAGTCTTTAAACTTTATTTATAGACTATTAGGATTATCTAGATTTTATTTCTAGACTTTTTGAACTCTTAAAAATATAGGCTTTCAAGAGTCAATTGTATTATTAAATGAGATTGGTCTAATGTTAAATCTCTCTCATCTGTATTGTAAGGTTATGAATTCAAATCATGTTCCTCTCTCCCGATTTTGAAATGTGTAGTTCTAAAATTAAAAGATAAAAAATATAAATGCTTAATTGAGGAGATTCCATGAACAATTTATAATTAAATTTCAAAAATAACTTAGTATTTTCAAATAGTAAAAATTTGTTTTGGTGTTTTAAGTGATTTGTAACAACACTTTTATTTATTTTATTTTTATTTTTTGAACCATTGAATTTGGGAGAACAACATATAAATTGAACACACAATATTAATATTGGTGCAAAGAGCATACTTTAAATTCATCTTAATAATTAAAAAATATTTCTGAATCACAAACTAGATGTTTCCTCTGATGCAAATTCTTATGGTGTGTACATCAACAAGCATCAATCATAATTTCCTATTTTCAAATAAATAAAATAGTAATGTTACTACCCTCCCCTAAATTGGGAGTCCTTTTCAAGTTGTGCTTGTAGAGATTGATCTTGGCTGACCTCTAACCCAACCAGTATTAGACTTTTAATTAAAAATAATAATAATACATAAAACTCATTTTCAATGATGTTTTATGTTATGTAACTAATATGTAAATCATAGAATAATGTCTGTCCAAAAAAATAATAGAATAATGTGATGAATAATATGGTAAATAAAAATCACTTAGGGATGAACTTTTCAACATAAACTACCAATCGGGTTTTAATGTTCTATCGAGTATTTTCATTTTGGCTTTTTTCTTTCTAGAAGCTTTACCACCCTGATCCTCTATTTCTAGATATCCTGTCTGTGGTTAGATTAATTCTCAGTCAGCTTTTTCTCCTCCATTGCCAATGTCATCCTCTCTCTCTCTAGAATCTTTTCTTGGATTGTAAGTTTCAACCACCATAAAACCCTAATATTCTCTAGGAAAAGTATTGTACAAGAAAATGATATTGATCAATCAACTGCATATTCATATTTATGATCAACTTGTCTTGTACAAGAAGCAAACCAGCTAGAAAAAGTAATTAGTATGTTAGAACTTGGAACACGTTATACATGAATGCAAGATTACAGCTATAGATCCTCTAAAGTCTAAACTCTTCCTCATTCCATTAAAACAGAAATGCAAATTTAGAAATAGTCCATGTCTTCTAGTATTGCATTGTACTACCAAAATTTTCCATCTTCCTGAGGTAGGGTGTCACAGGATAAGTGCATAGAAAAAAATTATGAATATAAAATATAAAACCAGGAAGGGATATTCAATCGAAAATTACAAAAATGGAAACAAAAAATAAGCAACAAGATTAAACTATAGAAAGGGAGAATAAGAATCACTGAAAGTTGCATGATTGGAAAAGTAAATGTCTTGAAAGTTTTTTCATTTGGGGTTGTAAAGGCCAAAACATCACTGTAAGAGCAGTTTGATCTTCAAATTAGCTCATGAGTGTATAACTTTAACCAACGAAAAAAAAACATGCCAACAAACAAGCCTGCACTATGTCCTTCCTTAACCCATTCTATGATCAGAACCAAAACAGTGCTCATAAAAAAGATGAACAAAAGTGAACTTATGAAGAGGCTGTGACTGGCAATAGGCCATTGTGCCTGAGTAGTGCCTCAGGTGAAGGTTCACGCCCTCGGAATCCTACAAAAACCTGGACATGACAACATTGAAGATCAAAAACCTCAATTTAGAAAAAGGACCATCCACTGCTTTTGGTTATAAATGGTCCAAAATTAGAAAGGGAAAAAACTAGCAGCTAAACTTCGGTTTGTATTGTCTAACCTCAAGTGGTGGCTTTCCACCTCCAAGAGCAAGAATGGTCTCTCGGAACTTATGCCCTGTATCTTTGACAGCCTGTTACAGTACACAACAATCAAACTTTTTTTCTAAAAAAAAATTACTAAAATGAATGGGATCAAGGCGTGTGTTAGCAAGCTATAAAATGAAAATATAAGAGAGGAAACCATACATATTAAAGTCCTGATAACAACAAGGAAACTAAACCAGTACATGTTTTTCTTTAGTCCTTAGATTTCCTATATTTTATCCCCCACTTAGATCATTGTCCACAACTCAGTGTGCAATGGGAATTTCGAGAACCTTTCATAAAGTGCCCAATGCATCACGGGTAAGAATATAAAACTCAGACACATGCTATATGGAGGAGCAATTATAGTTTTACTTGATGCTCATAAAATACACTGAAAAACTTGAATCAAAGGAAGTTGCAGGACTAAATGCCAGGAATTGACAGACTTTCCGTCACCATACCTTTTTGTCATCCAATCCAGCATCCTCGAATGCAGAGAAAGCATCTGCAGACAACACCTCGGCCCACTGCAAAATTGGTACTTCTTTCAGATTGCATATAGAAATAAAGGAACGAAGAAAAATACAAGGCAGGAACAAAGTTCAAGTTCACAGTTCAACAGAATATTTCACAACAATGCAATTTTTCTTTCACTGAAGGAGTGTGATTGCAACTGTAGAAAGTACTCAAGTAGCACGTAATTTTCAACACCCCACCACCCAGTACCATCATAGGGGTGCAAGTGCAACACGTTTATCAAGATGTGACTATGGGTACTCTGAGCAAGAATGCAAATTACCTTGTAACTGTAATATCCAGCAGCATATCCTCCTGATAGTCACCAGAATCGTTGGTTATAAAAATAAAATACTAAAAAAATACAACCGTAAATTCAGATGAATTTAATAAATAGACAAACCTCCAAATATATGGCTGAAACTACATAAGAACCTATCCTCAGGCAGCGGAGGGATAATTTGTGTTCTTTTAGAAACCCTTTGATCGACATCATAAATAGATTCTGACCCACTAGGTACATAATTTGTATGCAGTTCCAAATCGACACTTGCAAATTTTAACTGAAAATTGCAGTTTCAAAGTAAGGTATCATATAAGCTATCATGTATCTGCATATTGCACTAAATTTGCAATCTCCATTAACAGAAACATAGCAACACAAGGTTGCAAATGTGACTATTTTAGAAAGAAAATAAAAACATCATTAACAAAGATATACACAAGAACATTATAATCAATATTTCCCAAATAGAAAAAATCAGACGTTAACCAACCTGACGAAGACTGAGGGAGCCAGCACGGAAAGTCCTCGCAGCAAGCAGCTTCAAGTATACATCTTCTGGGAGACTCTCTCCAGTTTCATGGTGCTTTGCAATGCTCATTAAAGTATCCCTGCAGCAAAAACATGTAACTATATGTACATTGTACAGAAATACTTCGACCAGAAATTCATTAAAGAATTATTGTAACAATTACAACTTTTACCAATTAAATTACAGAAAGTGAGTCAATAACATAATATATAAATATGATGGCATTACCAAGCATATAAGGAACACAATTTCTGCGTAACACTATATGTCAATTAAACAAACAATACTATTGTCATTACCTATCGGATTTAACTTTTGGGTCCAACGGTTGCCTAATATGGTATCGGCGGAGCTAATTCCCCAACACCCACCCCCACCCTCCCCACCCCCTCTCCTCCCCGCACACATACACACGATTGTATTCATGTTTGTCTTTGATTTTTTTTTTTCATTTGAATCTATGTTTGGGCTAGTCGCATGGCAAGCCTCAAGCCTGACAGTCTTGCACATGAGGGGTGTATTAGAATGCTAACATACTATTGCATGGGACCTGTAAACTTAAACCTTAAAGTCTAGTGGTTATCTAAGATCAAACATGAAACAGTAGTTCACTACTCTACCTACAGTTTGTTGGCATCAGAATAATTGATAAGATGATCGTATCAGCACTACTTTAAAACTCAAATATCAGGTTGTCAATTTTATATAAAAATACAACTACAGAAGCATAACCACAAAAACTAATAGTATAAACAAAGCAGGACTTGACAAGATCATAGTATGGGGCCATGTATGAACATGTTAGAATATATAATTGAACTTTGCTCCCTGCAAACTGTAATTACATCATTTAATTCGATTAATATTTTCCCTTATCTCGATTTCAAAAAGCATTAATGAATCAAAAGCAACCTTTAAGATTCACAAGCAGAATTAAGGCTTAAGTTAGAACAAATTACTTGTGGTAACACCAGTTTTCCATGAACTGTGAGGGTAATTCAACAGCATCCCACTCTATCCCCCGAATGCCAGAAACAAGGCCCTCATCCTCCTTGGTCAACATATGCTGAAGTGCATGACCAAATTCATGGAAGACGGTCTCAACCTGCAAAATTTGCAGCATGAATCAATATGACTTACAACAGAGTGTAAACTTGCAGCACCTATAGACCCACAGTTACCACTCACTATAGCTAAAATGAGGATGCAAGGTCAAGGCGACATGCTTCAATGGTTTCATGCTCAATACCAGTACTCATGGCAGAACAACAAGAGAGAGAAAAAGGGATATGGCAGAAGGATGGAAGGGAAAGTTTGGAAGTGAAAAGGAATGCATGCACTGCACCCTTCTGCCCTTAACTCCATGTCTCGCTTATTATATTAAGCAGTCTTTTCAGGCTTTTCTTCTGGCTGCTTTGCAGTTTAGCAGTCCCTCAGAGGCTAAAGGAGCAGCTGAACTCCATTCAGTAAGCTTGAGCTACTTGAGCTCTAGGTTCTAAAGCAGCTCAGAAAGAATAGATAAAAACAAACTTGTGACTTGTGAGAAGCTAGACCTACAGCAGGTCCAGAGGCACTGAGCTATTCTGATATACTTGGTCTCCGTTTTAACTAAATTGCACCCCAAACCCCTGGGTTGCGTCACCTTGATAATAAGGGCATATTGATCCTTCATATTTAATATTTTAAAAGGACAAGCAGCTCAAACCATGTTAACCATGATATCGGCATGTTTCCATCTACTTGCTTAATACTTGACAAATGGGGTTAAGTGTAAACCACAATATCATAACAAGATCTCAGTGATGTCTTGAATGAGAAGAGGCTAAGAATTTTTTTAATTAAATGTTAAGGGTGGTGGGAATTGACTTATGATGAGACAAATTTGTCCCTAAAGTTCAGTGAAAGCAATAATACATGCCTCCGCAAATAAGTGATAAAAGTGGCACTAGTACCCTAAATACCTTGCATTGGACTGCAATGCTATTCTCCCGTGACAATAAAAAATTGGTATGATTTCTGAAATGAAATCAAGATACTAAGAATAATTGTCAACAACAAAATATACTACAAAAGTTTGGCTTTTAACAAATCAAGTAGGGTTCTCATCAATTGGCTCTAGTGGAGCTTAGGCAAACACAACTCATTCATAAATAAATCTGAACTGAGCCACACAAGTCCAATCTGTTCAATAAACAAATTAAACCAAACATTGCCGAACTGTATTACCTCTTATCATCCTTTACACTTGGGACTAATCTCTGGTAGTTGACAGAAAACTTTAAATTATTTGTTTTGTTAAAAGAACATGATACAGAGACTTAATTACACTGGTTTAGACAATTAACGATCCTGCAAACAGAAGTGCAATTTAAAAGATCACAGAAAACAACAATCATAATACTATTATCAATTTTGACCTAAAAGCTCAGCAAGCCAGCCCTCTAAACAACTATATGATTTGCTGGGCGAACATCAGGTTGCTTATTGATGCCTAGTAGTATCTCAACTTCTAATTGTCTAAAGAGCTCTGGAAAAAACCATGTGCCAAAAACTCACCTCACGAAAGGTCATAAGGCTTGGCTTGTCCCCTACTGGTGGTGTTTGATTGCACACCATGTGTGCAATAGGTAACCTTGACGTAGAACCATTGTGTGCCAACACACGACTACGGGAAACAACCTCATCCATCCATGCACCTCCCCTTTTCTCAGATGGACGAGAATATGGATCGAAATAAAAGTAGGCAATTGGACTACCTGAAGAATCATTGACACGATAAAATCTGACATCATTGTTCCAAACCTGTTAAACAATAAGAATGTGTAAGAAAGTTGTTAACTGAAATTCTATGCACTACAGGTAGCAAAGCAAAAGACAAATGAAACAGGTGATATGTATTACAGGGGCTAGACCATCAGCCGACTCAATGTCAATTCCAAAGAGCGTCTTAGCAAGGGTGAATAGGCCATCCATAACTTTTGGCAATGAGAAATATGGTCGAAGTTCTTCCTGTAGAATTAAAAACATAAAGCATATAAGTGTTTCCAAGCAAAGTTGATAAGATTTTATATACAAATCAGGGATGAATACAACCAAAATAGAGCCAAACAGAAGATAAGAAGTTGACAATAACATTAAAAAATAATTTTTTGTGACACTATTATGGAATTCAATTAAGAAACAAATGATTTCATTTGAATGCTCCAGTTGCCAAGAGAATTTTCTAATGTGGAACATAAAAAATAGTTATCTTACAAGACCCACAATGGGGTTAAAATATCATTCATAAAAAAACGTGACATAAAAGTGCTTGATGATTGATAAAGATCTTGTCACCATCAATCTTACCCCTTGTAGCAAGCTGATCTAATAAACAGAAGTACAGAAAAGTGATCTTCATTTAAAAATTTGAGGGTAAGGGAGAGGAACTGTCATTTAAAATTGCCAACAAACAGTTATCCACCCATCCACAGGTAAACCACCTATTTCTTGCAGATGCTTCTTCATGTATGGTCAACAGATGAGAAACATTGCAACAGATGTAAAATTTAGAATATGTGCTGCTTGTAACAAAGGAATAGCATCAAATTCAACCAACTAAAATAAAAACACCCAGTTTGTTCAAAGTTCATCAAAAAATTTCACAACCTGGGAACACATTGATTGTGCACCACAAGATGAATAGAACTCACAGATAAACAGTTTACAACCAATCATCATTACAACTAAACACAAGATGAATAGAACTCACACAAAGTGGATGCCACAGATAGACAGACATATAGATAGATAGATAGAGAGAGAGAGAGAGAGAGAGAGAGAGAGAGAGAGAGAGTATCCCAACCTCATTGATGTCATATTTCGACTCACGAAGCCTCTCACTCCAAAAGCTGGTATCCCAATGTCTCAAATCATCAGCTTCTAATGCACTTTGAGCTTTGGAGAAGTTTTTAAGGTCTTCCATATCTACAAAAAATGGATTAAAGTCTTAATTTCTAAGATAAAAGTAACACTTTGTAATTAGAACACCAAACATTAATATGTAAATAGGCCGTGTATGGTTAGAAGTGGTCACTGGTCAGTCATAAATGTACTTAGCTAAATCAAGTAATCTTTTATGATACAGCATGAATATATATATGTATATATACATATATTAATATACATCCAAATAAATATATATATATATATGCAACTATGCAAGTATATAAATCTACCTATTACAAGCTAGCTTGATATTGTGCATCCATATTTCATAAATAATATTGGAACATCTCCGATTTCAAAATGTACCCAAACAGACTCCATATATACATCCTTATTGACCATTAGGTTTTACCTAACATTTAAACAATCATACAAGGAGCAAGCCTTTACATCCTTAAAAAAGTAATAAGGTGATACCTTGAACTGCAGGATTCCAGGAAGCACTGCGAAGCTTTTCTAGCAGCTCTACTGCTTTATCAACAGTAGCCATTTTGGTTACCATGCTTACCTGATAATGAATGCTTCAGTCAGCCTACAAACAGAAAGTATGTCTTAATATAAAAAAGATTCATAAATCATACCTCAGCATAATTATTGTAACCCAGAAGCTTAGCCTTTTCCAACCTAAGCTTCAATATTTGGTCAATGATTGGTGTATTGTCCAAATCACCACTTGCGGCACGAGTTATATAAGCCCTATAGACTTCCTCACGTAAAGCACGATTTCGAGCATGTTGCATTACAGCCATAAAACTCGGAGCATCCAATGTAATTATCCATGGCCCATTTTCAGCAGTTGCATTTTCATGTCCCTGGTATCACATTTAGATATGAAACGAGGGGTAACAGGAAAGAAAAATTCCCAGTGTTTCAGGCTTCAATTAAAGAGATTAAAAAACAAACGGAACATATTAGATTTTGAAATAAAATACCTTGGACACTGCTGTTTGGGCAGCCAAACCAAGAGCAGTAGCAGGCAGTCCATCAATTTCTTTCTTATCAGTTATTAATTTTTCAAATATCTTTGTGGAATCCAAAACATTCTCGTTAAATTTTTGGGATAGTTTTTCCAGTTCCTGCAGTTCAATTCAAAGTTGTTATTAACGAGGTGCCGACAAACAAATCACAAATCATCATCCTAACATCATTGCTTACACACAAAGGTTAGATATTGATAGTTCAACAACCAGTTTTTAGTTAAACACATTTATATATTTGATCACATCATCACACTGCCTACCCTATGAAATATGAGAGCATACTGCATACATATAGAGTGGCATTTCAATGATGTGAACACCAAAGAAAAAATGCTCCAATGCTCGATGCAACAATTAGCACATAATTCTGGAATAAGACCACAGCAATATTCAGGTAATCACTCTTGACATGGTTCCAAATGTCAATTGTATGATACTATGAATAAATCATTGTCAGCAGAACAAGAAGTTTAGCGCCTAGGATGGCAGAGATCAAAGATATGATTTGATGCTAATTGTATGACTGTTTTCCATCTTCAAGATATAAACAGAACCATAGCAATCACTATTACACGGAAAAGATGGTCAACCACAGGTGCCAGTAACACGATGCATACATTTATGAATTAACAGTGGGAAAATATGTAGTTGAAATAAAAATTAAGTTCAAAATATGAAATGCACATGCAGCAAACCAAAACAAACTTTCTCTTTTATTTCTCTTCCAACCTCAATTATTACTATTGAAAACAAACCTGTTCAATTTTGTTAAATTGGTCTCTTTTGTCATCCTCAAGAGAAACACCATTAAGAACAGCCTCCTTTATTTGGGCTGCACAGGCAGAAATATAGAACACATCAGGTGGACCACTCAAGAATAAACATCAACATTCATACAGCAGTAAGTGAAAGGAAGCAAACAAATTGTGAATGATATAGCATTCTACAGTAGTCATAAAATTTGTATCCAACGCATCAAAAATAAACTGGTGCCAATCAAGTCAACATTATTTTAACAACACATTATAGATTCACAAAACATACAACCAGGATCCTAATAATGTTCCGTGTGAATTATTTGGCTAAAATCCAGAGGGTAAAAAGAAGAAAAAATAGTTTTTTTCTTCTTTCCTATACTACAATGAAGTTGCATGAAATCTCATCATCAAAATTTCATGAAATAAGGTCCAAGATAAAAAAATTATAACATCAAAATTCTGTAATGTGATATTCTCAGGTCTCAAATAATCCTGAAAAACTATGGTAGATGGTGGACTATCAAATTAAATGAAACAAGATACTATAAAAAACAGTAAATAAATGGATTCTGCACAGTAATACAAGCCAAGGGTGTTTCTAAAACTTGATAATTCAACAAATTTGAAGAATTATTTCCAAGTTGCCAAAGACATATTGAAACAATATGGGATAAGGTATGAATATGATGTCCTTGAACTCTCATAGGGATAAAAGTACTTGAGAAAAATATTTGAGCAAAAAGTATGTTTTATTTTTTTGAAACTGAGCAAGTGTTTAAAACTACATATATACGTAGTAGATCTGAAGAAAAATCATTCCATCACATTGAGAAAAAAGTGAGTCACTATATAAATAAAAGGTTTATGATACTCACATTCCACTATACGTTGACAAGCTTCACTCAAAGAGTTCCAGTCAGGAGATTCTTGAATAGCCTTGAATGCATTGTAAAGGGGTTTGCTTTGTCCCAACCTAAGTAAAAATTTCACCTTTTCTGGCTGCAAAGAAGACCATATACTGTAAGAACCAAAATGGAAGAAAATGAAAGAAATATTGTTGTGCAACACAGCCATTATGCAAATAAAATCAACCAGTGAGCCAATTTTCTAAAAGCTACAAGAAAATAACTGAATCAAATTACTTAAGATACCTATGTCCATAAAATCAAATGCATTGTCTCCAAATCAGATTCCTAGCCAATCATGGTTGAATGTGTCGCAACAAAATTGCAATCTAACATATATCCATACACATGCATGTCATATATATGAACCTGAGTTAAACTATATACCTGAACTTCTTCAATGGCAGAACGGAGCTCGGGAGTGTCCTTAACAGCTTTAAGATGATTGATTATTCCCCAAACCACAGTCAATCGATCTGTAATTTTCTCCAATGGCTCCACCAACTTTGGCCACGAGGGCTCCACAGTTTTCTCCAATTCGTCCAATTCACTGTCCTATACTCACAACCCAGAAAACCAAAGAATCGATATATTGCTCAAACGACCAAACATGTTTTATTCTAATTAAAAAATTAATCATCAACAATATATTAATCAAACAACCAGCACATAAAACCGCCAGCAATCAATTGCACAACAAAAAATCAAAAAACCCCATAGTCGTTTGTTCATTCAGACATGATTACAGCGTGAAACCCCCAAGAATCAAAACACAACAAGAGTAAATATTTAATACAAAATCGATCGACTAAAAAAAGAAAAACAGATTAAACCCACAAAACAAACCAAAAGATAAAAAAGAAAAGTGCGATACCAGTTTTTTCAAAAGAGCACGAATCCCAGGCCTGACATGTTTAGGTTCAACAAGGTCAAAAGGAGGGAATTCAAAGTCCTGCAACAGAGGATTGGTTTCAAGAGACAAGTCATCAACAACAGCAGCCATTGGAGCAGCAGATAGGGAAGAAGAAGAAAAGGAAGGGCAAGAAGAAGAAGAGAAGAAGAGAGAAGTGGTTTTGGATTTGTGAAGAGATTGAAGTTGGAGGCAGAAGGAGAAGGAAGAGGACCAGAGAGGACAGGGATGTGATTTTCGTAAATGTTTAGGGGTTAATGGGTATATATGTTTATGAGACTGTCTTAGAATTGGATGGAATGAGCGGGAGAGGGAGATGCGAGAAGCCATGAGCATGTTAATTATCAACAGTGTTGCTACTACCGATTTTTTTGGTATGTGAAGTCTACCCATATTTACCATTATACCCCTTTTCTTTCTTATTTTCAATGGATTTATCTTTGTTCTCAAGAAAGAGAAAAATCTCAAATGCTTTTATGTCTTGACTTGGCCTGTCAATTTCCACGAGAGAAATACCTTGTATGCTTTTAGTCTGGAGCAAATTGCAATGAAATGCACTGACTTTAGGTGTAATCGTAAATATATTGCACTTTTGCCAAAATGGTAGATTAATATATCCTTATCGGGAAACCTTTATAGGAAAGGGAATTAAGTTACTGTTTTTGAATTCCTATGTTTACTAAATTTTGGGAGAATTAAGTTCCGTTGACCCCATATACATATCAGTAATTAAGCTTATGTATGCAAGGGAACTTAATTCCCCTAACCCAATCTAGGAATCAAATTCCCTTTCCTAATGAAAAGGGAATTCATATATTTTTACTAAAATATCCTCATTTAACTGTTATAAATATAAAAAAATAAAAAATAAACAACTATATTTTTATTTTGTTGTTTTCTTTGGGTTTGTTCTCTATCATTCTCTTTTATTTTATTTTTCTCCATATCCTTTTATTTCTATATATTCTTGAATTTGTTATGTTTAATTTATTTTTTTCATCAAATCTCCTATGAAATTAAGTTTTGAAGATATATATATATATATATGAACTGTGAATTATTAAAAAAAAATAAAAAAATTGCCGCCTTAATTTGGAATATAACTATATATGAACCATCAATTATAAAAAATAATAATAACAGATGCACTTTCAATTGCTTATGCCTCTAAAATTTCATGCCTTTTGGTTTGACACTTTTTTGGTTTACACCATCCGGTTTCCGAGTGGGGCGGATCCACCATACGGTACAATCAGCCCAGACCACACCCCGACTAATCCGGACTCGCACCGGGTCGGCCCACTAAGGGGTAAAGTGCTCCCAATATGTGTAGCTCCGTTCACAAGAGGAGTTGAACCCACGACCTTACTTAAGGGATGAGAGCGCCGAACCACTCACACCAACATGATTGGTTGGTTTGACACTTTGACTCCTTAATTTGATATATAACTATATTCAAACCATCAGTTATAAAAAATAATAATAACAAATGCATTTCCAATTGCTTATGCCTCTTAAATTTCATGCTTTTTGGTTTGACTTTTTTTTTTTTTTTTTTTTTTTTAAAACTTATAACCTGGAAAACCAGATCCAGGGCAAGGTTACAATCATAACTGGGACTCCACAAATAAAGCTATTCGAGCACAAGCCCAGAACAGAGTCCCACAACGGGAGAAAAACACCCACACAGAGGTGGGACTACAACCAAAACATAAAACTAAACAAACTGGAAACATAAAAACGAGCTGAAACTGATCCGGAGGAGAGACCAGGCCGCCGGAGAAGACCCACCAGGACGCCGCCGACCAAGCAGAGACGTCGAAGATGCCTAATCGAAACCCCAAACCACCTTACCAATCAAACCTCCACCCGTTCCGATGCCCGTCGCCGCAAAGCATAAAACCGACCAAGCCAAACACCAAGATCAGTGAAGGAGAACGCCGAAGTTGCTGGCGGTGTCCCGACGGAGAGGACGGGGTCAGACGAGCATCAAGACCATCGATCGACTGCTCACGCCGAATCACACCAGATCTGGCCAGAACCAAGAGGATCGGCCGATCTAACAGCTGCCGTCGTCGCCTGGATAAAACGTCCCGCCCAGTGACGCGAGATAGACTTCCAGCGACGAACAGGGCCGTCGTAGCAGCCACCGTTGTCCCCTCACTGACCGGGAAAGCCTAGCATGAGGAAGAAGAAGATCGCCCTCCGGGACGACATTGGTGGATTAGTGGTAATAGCATACAATTAATTATGTGCTCAAATTTGCATAATCTTAATTTTTAATTAATATTAAACTAATTAGTTAAAATTTTATAATATTATGTAAATTATTTTGGTTATAGTGTTATGAGTAATATAAAATATATTTTTTAATATTAAAACAAAAATTCAACATGATATATACACAAGGGTATTTTTGTAATCAACTTTATATCATCCCCATTCCATTTTTCATTCCTAATAAGTTAGTAAACACTTGAATGAAATTTAATAACTTAATTGCGACTCCCCTCTATTCCCTTTCTAGTGGAACTTAATTCCGATTCATTTCATTCCCGATTAGTAAACGCGCCCTAGGTGTAATCGTAAATATATTGCACTTTTACCAAAATGGTAGATTAATATATTCTTAACTAGTTGGTTGACTATTAGATATATATATATATATATTTTTATTGAACAAGCAAACAGGAAGAACAAAACAAACAAAAAAAGCAAAGAAAACAAACTACCCAGGCTTATCAGCCATCACAAGAACAATAATGCAAGAAGAAAATTCATCCATCTAAATGGTGTCCCCTGAAATCTCCAGAGCATGCTTAGCTAAGGTTTGGGTACACCATTAATTTTTTTTGAGGTGTGAACGAAATTCACATTCCTCAGGTTAAACTCAAAAACTTGATGTCATCCAACAACACACCATTTTCTGAAAAGTTATAATGACTTTTTGGTGTAGCGGAAGCTCTACGAGAAAAACCTGCAATAAACAATTAGTTCAACCTACTAATATTCTGTTGATCCGCGCACGGATGCCAGAATACCAGGCTTCAATACGACAATCTTCGCGCACGAAGGATGTGGAATTGGATAGTTGGAGAATAAATCTCTGAAATTTTATTTAATCAAAAACTGAATGGCCAATTCGGCCTACATCACTATTTAAAGCAAACAAAAACCTAAACCTAATCGAATTCCTTGGAAAGCAAGAAAAACGAATTAAAAACGGAAAAATTGCCAAAAAAGGCAAAAACGAGATTAAAGCAAAAACTGATTCTACTAAGAATCCTAAACACTCCAGAATTGACGGAAGTCGATTCGGAATTGGGAAACTCAAATTAAAGCGAAAACAAATCTTTCCTAAAATAGCAAAAACACTAATTTAAAGGCCTAAACGACGGAATTTGCCTAAAAAGTGATGTGCTTACGTAGCAAAGCTACGTAGTAGTTCCGGAAACGCCGAAACGCATTAGCTGTCAAAATTTCAAATCAATCTGACTCCGTCGCCCGGGTTTGGTCTTACTTGGCTTGTTTCAAATCCCACCCCTCCAAATAATCTAATGCCAGTTGGTCCACTGTTGCTGTATCACTTTTAGTAATCTATTTCACTACCAGAGCTTCATCTGTTTCAAAGATGCACGGGGCCAAGCCACAATCCACAATCCACACTGAATTGGACACTCTTCAGCATAGCAGTGAGATTGGCAGATTTGGAATTCAGGTTAGCTAAGAGAGTTTGAGCGTAGGAAGCAAGTACATCGCCATTAGAATCCTGAATGACCACCCCAATACTAGTCTGTCCACCAACTCTATCCACCAAAGCAGAACAATTTGCCTTATAAACCCCATCCACAGGCAGAAGCCACCTACCCAGCTTCTGCTTACTTGTAGGCATCATACCATTACCATTCTTTATATTGGCAATGATGAAATCATCCAAAAAGGCATTGCTCCAATTACACACTATTATGTCAAAAGAGTAATAATGTCATTTTACCCTTAAATTAAATTAAATAAATGAACATCTTCAAACAAAAATTAAAAAATCTAGTCCTTTTCCAACTTCCGAATCTTTCTATGTGCTTCATCGTTTTATCTGAGGTGATTAACGTGTTCAATGACATGTACTTTATCCGAGATCACTAATTTGGTCGAAGTAAACAATCACTTCCTAACAATCTTTAAGTTATCTTGCCTTAAACATAAAGAGTGATCGTGATTATTACACATATAGTTGGATTTGAGGCACAACAAACTGTTAACAATGAACTGTCTGGCTACGGATATTAAATTGCCGTTTTAATAAAATTGTGATCTAATTGCAATTATACTTAAAGTTAGGGTATTTCATTAAAATTTGTCATCTAATTTTATAATAACCGTCTAAACTTATCACATGTGATTATTTTATGGTCAATGATTGTAATCTCTTTTGTTTGGAATAAATTCTTGTTTTGTCATATATCCTATGTCATATATCCTATATCCTATAATATCTATACTATATATAAAAAGTGTGAAGAGCCAGCTGTAATTATAGCATCCCATTTTTTTTTTCTTTTAATTTCTTTGACTTTTTTTTTTAAAAAAATTTCTTTAAAAGTAAAATTACAAATACAACCCTTAAATTTATATAATCACTTAATAGATAGCTTGTTGTAAGATTTTAGTTATAGCATCCCTTATTATTATTTTATTTTTTTTGAAAGTCAAATGATAAATACAAGCCTTCGAGTTTGTAGAATTACTTAATAGACATGTCTTCGTAATAATAACACAACATGGATTGTATAGTAATTTTCAAAATTTATCTTAATTTAAAATTCTAAATAGGTTAAATAATTGTTAAATAGTTTATCTCAATTATTATAACTGTAGATGATTATTTACTAAGAGGCTAGAGGTAATAATATGGACTGGACCCAAATCAATAGAGCGATATGTCAGTTAATTATAACATCCTTTTTTTTAAAAAAAATTAGTTTCTTTGAAAAGAAGCTTTTTAATTATAGCATCTTTTTTTTTTCTTTTTTTTTAGAGTAAAATTGACTTGAAATATACAAGTGAAAGAAAAAATATATATATTAAAAAAAAAAACTATTAGAGTCCAAGCGGTGGACTATATATCTCTATTTTATACAAATCCCATTATTTTCCTTCTGGGTCATTCCCACCTCTAGACAAAACGAGAGATAAACATTGAAACATTTTTTCCCCTTTCTCTCCTCTTCTTCCCAACAAATTTCTCTACATGATTCATCCAGGAAAAGGTTGGTTCTTTATTTTTGCTATTAATTATGCTGAAATTTCAGTTAAATTTAATTATTTGGGTGTCTGTTAAACACTGAAGAAGATCACATTATTCAACAAATCAAACGCTAAAGAATCAGAAGAGACTTAGATCCTCTTTCCTCTTCAATTCCTTCAAAAATGGTACGTTTATGATTTTCTACTTCTTTTTTTCCTTGCATTATTTTCTCTTCAATTTATGGTTTAATTCATTTTTGTATTTGTTTTCATTTCTCAAAACTTATCAATTAATTATGAGAAATTATGACTGAAATCTTATTAGTTTTATAATACGGCTAAAATATTGTGATTGTATTTGAATAATTTTGATTGAATTTTTTTTTCCTCCGTGAGGATGCTCATTTTAATGGGAGGCATGTATATATTTATGTCCTCTACAATTAGATATAAGGCTTTATTTTATTTTTCTTTAAAAAATAAAATACTGTAAATAATGTTATTGCCTCCATAAGTTGATGCATTATGAGAGTTATTTTTATATGATTGAATTATGTCTTTTTATTTATTATAATTTGTGATCTCATAATTAGTTGTATATAAATTTTTCATATTTTTAAATATTATATTAAAATTAATTTCTATTAAAACACGTGGAAGACACGTGGAAGGCACGTGTAACCAAACCTAATATATAAAAAAATGGAGTTATCGTCTGGAATTATAGCCCCCCCCTTTTTTTTTCTTTTAATTTCTTTGACTTTTTTTTTTTTAATTTCTTTAAAATTAAGATTACAAATACAACCCTTAAACTTTAATATAATTACTTAATAGATAGCATTTAGTAAGATTTTAATTATAGCATCCGTTAGATTTTTTTTTTTTAAAGTCAAATGACAAATACAAGCCTTCGAGTTTGTAGAATTACTCAATAGACATGTCTTAGTAATAATAACACAACAGGAATTGTATAGTAATTTCCAAAATTTATCTTCATTTAAAATTCTAAATAGGTTAAATCATTGTTAAATAGTTTACCCCAATTATTATGAATTTAGATGGTTATTTGTTAAAAGGCTAGAGGTAATGATATGGACTAGACCCAAATCAATAATTATTTGGATTGATGATTATTTTATATTGTAAAATGAGATAGGAGATGGAATTATTATTTTCCATGCGTTTAATGACTTGAAAAGGAATACGAAATAATATAGAGATATAAATTTAATTTGTCATGCAACTTGATGACTTAAACATACCGGAGACGTCTGTAAAGTGAAGGAAAGAAAAAATATATTAAAAAAAAAAAAAGGGATTTGAGTGCAAGCAATGGATTCATCTGATAAGGAAGAAGAATTAAAAAAAAAAAAGAAATAGGAAAACAGAGGAGATACAGTCGTGCAAGAAAGAGAGAAAAAGAGACACCAGAAGCTTAGGAAACAAAACCCTATTTCGCTACAGCTTTTACAGGTGAGTTTGAGCTAAATATGTTTCTATTAATTGTTTGTATATACACTTTAGATATAGATTAATATTTGTTAAATTTTAGCTCACCTCAGAGTGAGATAGTTTTACTTTCTATGAATTTTTAGATACTGAATTGCTTCGATTGTGTGATTGACAATTGTGTTGAGAAAATTTTAGGTTGTACTGTAATTTGTTGTTGATTTTGAGCTTAATTTGAGTTTCATTGGATTCGTTTATAAGATTTGAATTGCTTCGATTGTGTTGTTTTTTTTTCAAAGTTTCTATTTTTAGTGATGTTTTGGATTCTGCAGATTGAATCCTTCGATCGATATTAGAGGTCCAGAAAACAAACAGGAGAAGATCGTTTGCTCCATGTCTCTCACTAAAGGTAAAATTCTTCTTGTTCCATTTATGTTCTTCTTCTTCTTCTTATCTAATTGCTTAAGTTTTTCAAAATTTTGGAATTAGGGTTTCAGAAACCAAGAATTACGGTTTGTTTTCCTGTTCCAATTCTTTTCGATTTGTTTCTTCTTCTTCTTCTTCTATGATTGCTTTCTGATTTTGTTGTAATCTCAAAGGATTTCTTTCTTTGAATTGTTCAATTTTCAGATTAGTTTTTTTGAACATTACTGAATTCCGTGACTTCCTTCAGGCGATTTGCCGATGATACAGTTTTGTGATATCGAAAGTGCCGAAAAAATTGCTACATAAACTGTTTATTTGACAAGAATTATAATCCATTGTTTTATAATTTTTTTTTTTTTTTTTACATGTGGGTTATGTATTTTTGGTACTGAGGTTGACTTTAGAAAATGCTTTTGTACCATTAACAGTTGGAGGTGGGACAGGAATATGAGAATTTACAAATGCAAGTGGTAGGTATACCACTAGGTTTAATCTCTATGTGTTATAGGCTGGTTTATTTATTTATTTATTTTTACACATTGTTATTTGCTATATATGTTTTAATCTCCTGCAAGTATGGATTTTGTAGTTTCTAATAAGCCTTCATATGATATTTTTACCATAGGTGTAATGACATTCCATTAAGCTGTTCTTTTGTAGGCACTATTCAAGTTTGGGAGTAGCATCATAATATTTCAAATCTGGAGCTGATAAAATTTCTATTGGAATTGATGCAGTTTATGCAGTAGAAGAATGTATTAAAACAGGAGTATGCAACAATTTTCATCATCTTTTTACTTCGACAGTTTTGGGGTTGATATGATTATGCATATGTGAATTTGAGTACCTACTAATAGTCTTAGTAATTCCTTTTAGGCGAAGGCTAGAAAGAGCAGCTTAGAACAGATATCAAGGGTTTACGGAAATCACGTGATTCCTTGTCTAATTGTTGACATGTGCATGCCCCTACACGTCATCAATTTGTTCAAATATATTGGATTTTCATTTGTGAATATACAATTTTTAGTTCTAGTCAGCCTATATAGTGTTACTGCTGTAGTGCTAAGCCTGAGTTTTAAGGATGGTCTACTGAGAACATGTCCATATAGGAAGATATATGCATATAACAAAAAACTCGATTTAGATAGTGGTAAAAGAGAACAATTCTGGTATAATAGAGATACAGCTCAACAAGTAAGCTCTATTTGAGCACTTTTTTTTTTTTTTCACTTGTTATCATATTTAATAAATCTTAGGATGGTGTATTCAATTAGGATTCTTAAGAACATTTAAAGACATTTTTTAAGTGACGGATTTTCATGGATTTTTAAGGACTTTTATAAATCCACATGGATTTTCATTAATTTATTTAGACATCTATCTCAAACTTTTATAGATTTGTTTAGACATCTATATCAGATTGTTATGGATTTGTTTAGACATTCATGAACTTTCATGGATTTGTTATCTTTGACTTCTATTATAAATGGAGAAAATAGACGATATTTGCACCCCTTAAAAGCTATATGTACACCCCTTTGGTAAGTCCAATAAACTTTATTATTATTTAAAAATTTGTTATTGGATTTATTGTTTTAAAAAAAAAAAAAAAAATTCTAACTCTTAAATACATAAATTACATCAAGATGAGTTGGGGTTTGAGCTAATTTTATTTTAAAGTGGTATATTAAAATAATAAAAGA
Source organism: Acer campestre (assembly GCA_954870605.1). Lineage (NCBI taxonomy): Eukaryota > Viridiplantae > Streptophyta > Magnoliopsida > Sapindales > Sapindaceae > Acer > Acer campestre. The sequence continues at coordinate 10,428,153 of OX940800.1, forward strand.
AGATAAAAAAATAAAAATAAAAATGAAGGTAAATTAAATGCATAGAACCTGTATAAAAGGCAAAACACTGACAAATAAAAAATAAAAATAAAAATCCAATGTTTTTGCTTGGTGAATATCGCATAGTTTAATATTTCCGCATGTTATGACATATAAATATATAATACTATGCGCTATGTTTTCAATATTTATTCTCCTTGGTGAATTATACTCTTATAAATGTGGATCAGTTCCCATGTTGTGCCTTCTCCCACCTTCTTATGTTTTCTTTCTCTTCCTTTTCCCCTTCTAAAGATTTGATGAATCTTTTCCAATAAAGTGCAATCACCATCTAAATCTGAAATGGAAGGTTTTCATTTCTTCTATAAATATGTTGATGAAAGTGTCTTAACTGATATTGGGATAATAAAAGTTTAAGTCAATAGGTTATCTGTCTGTTTTCTATTTTTTTT